>OX421973.1:1961927-2256927 GCA_949128135.1 Parasteatoda lunata
ATGACCACAACAGGTTAAGTCCAGAGGCCATTGAAAAAATGATAAAAGATGCTGAACAGTTTGCAGAGGAGGACAAGAAACTGAAAGAAAAAGTGGAGGCAAGGAATGAATTGGAATCCTATGTTTATTCTTTGAAAAACCAAATCAATGATAAGGAAAAGATGGGTGGTAAATTGAGTTCTTCCGACAAAGAAAAAGTGGAAGAGGCCCTGGACGAGAAAATCAAATGGCTCGAAAGCAATCCGGATGCAGAGGCAGAAGAGTACAAAACCCAAAAGAAAGAAGTTGAAGATATTGTAACTCCAATAGTTTCTAAATTGTACAGTGAGGGTGGTCAACCACCTCCCCCTCCTACAGGTGGAGAGGATGAATTTAAGGATGAATTATAGACTATAATAAATTTAGTTTTTGTACAAAGGACTACATTTGAGTACTTCTGTGAAGATACTCTGAACTTATTTCATCCAAACCAGAACTGAACATTCATTTTGAAAAATTTCATTTCATCAACTTAGAAATTTTGTACATAAGTGACTTTGCTGTTTATTTATACAATTGTTTTGTGTTTCTTAGTTTATTTAAATAAATTTTGTGTTGAATTTGTATCATGTGTTTTATAAAAGTTTCCACTTGCAACATTTTAATGAGTGCCATCTTGTCGTCTTTTTTTTTCATGTGTATACACTACAAAACTTTTTTTTAATGTAATGTTGGTTAAGGAATTTCTTATCTTTCATCTAAAAGATTAAGAAAAATTTCAATTGGTTGCTTTAATAAAAAAAAAAGTTTCTAAGGTTGAGATTTCTTTTTGCATGATTTTAGCAAAATTTTGAAATTTTTTGAAAAGAATACTGTTTAAAAAAAAAAAAAAATTGTACAGGCTCTTTTATACAGCCAATTTCTTTTTAATGTGTAATAATTGGAGTATTTATATCTAAAAATTTTAAGATTTAATTTGTTAGACTAATATTACCCTGTTTTGTAAAGTAAGTTTAAATTAGTTTTACTATAAACATAATATTCTATGTAAAGCAAAGATCTTCTACCGTAATAAAAAAATAAGTAGGGGAGTGTCAGGTACCCCGCCTACTGTCAATTTCATATGTGTAGAATATTTTTTCAAGTTAATGGGCCATCGGACATTAATTGTTATATTAAAAAAATATTATTTTCGAAGTTTCAAGTATTTATGCAGCTGGTAACATGGTAAACAATAGTTTTGAAAATATGTTGAATACAGTAGTCAAATTTTTTAAATTTCTATTTTTTTAAGTTAAACTATTCTTCTTTTGGTTTATTCTTTTTGCGTTATTTAATTAGATGATAAAATAATAGAAACATACCAAAATATTGATTATTACTCAATATTATACAGAAATATAAGCAATATTCCTTAAGTGGGCGGGGCTACCCGACTCTCCCCTAATTATTTTAATCCAACCAATTCATGCATACACCCCAAAAAAATTATCATCCCTTCCTTAATACTGGAATATAATGTTAATTTATTTTCAGATTTTCCGGCATGCTTTTGAAAGAAATAGTGGTAAAAATGAAAAAGAAACAACTTCTCCTTTGTTTCAATTTTCAAATCAAGATTATCAAATTCAAGATAGGAAAAGTCAGTTACAAGTAAAATTCTAAGGCCTGTGACCCCTAAAAATACTGAAATTTTTTTTCCTTTCTTAAGTAGAATGCTAGAACTAAGAGCTGTATAAATATAAGCTTTAACTCTCATACTAAATCAACATTCATTTTGTACACTAATTATCTTCACATTACTTATCAGTAGAGCCCGGATTTTGATGACCTAAAAAATCTCAATGCCCTTAAAATGCAAAAATTGCGCTAAAAACGCCTTATGACATGACTTAAATAAAGTAGAATATTGAACTAAAACAATTTTTTACTCTTTAAAATTATTGAGTCATTTCAAAAAATATAAAGCAATGCAATACTTGTTCTACGTTCATTAAAGTTTGAAAAATATGTTTTATATCCTAAAATAACAAAAAAAAAAGGAAAATATATTGACTCAAAACATTTTCATTTTGTATAGAAACTTTAATGAATATATCAACTTCCATCTCATAATATTACTAAGTATCGGAATTACATTGGATTATTAATTTTTTTTTAATATTTTGAAATGTAAACGAGCGTTTCTTGTCTGAAAGTTAATTTTTATACCTGAAGAAGCTTCTTTCAACGTCTACTGATGTTATTGGTGCGTACTTGAAAAAGACGGTCTCATCAGTAAGACACCTATCCACCTAATTTTTACTTAGATTTTGGACCATGACATGAATGGCTTTTAGTCTGGTTAAGATGTTTGGAAGTGTTTTTGGCAAATAAGGTTTTTTCGAACTAATATTATTTCTTCAGAGATTGCATTCGTAAAAGTTAATAAAACTACTAAGAATGGGATAGCTGGGTGATTTGCGTGCAAGGCTTTTAAAATTATAGCAGCCATCAGGGCAAGCGTTTGAGAGGAAAAAGCTAATATCAGCCGTGCTTTTGTGAACTTCAAAGCTATTGGGGTCAACTGACTAGAGGTGTTGGATGAGCCCAGATTTCCGTAGAAGCTAGATAATACTTTCTTTCTCAAAATTTTTTTTCTTCCTTAGCACAGTTCAAAATCAAGAAAAACGATGCCCTCCCCCAATTTCTAGCGAACTGTTTCCTTAATTGTTGTAATGTTAATTTTACTTTATGCGTGATTTGCCATATCTCTTGAAGTTTACAAGCGAATTGAAAATTTTTAACACAGAATATAAAATTCGTTTATCAAAAAATAAATTGAGTTTAAGTATATAGATTTTTCATTATTTTATTTAATGGTCGAAAATATGTTGAATTGTTAAGGTATAAAAAATTTTATGTCATTTAAAAGAATGTAATTTTAAATTGGGAAATATAGAATCTGAGCGTAATCGGTCAAATAAATCCTGAGATTTCTCAGGAACTATTTGACCGATTTCGCTCAAGTTTTGAATTTTGCCTTTTAAAATGATGCAAAAAATTGGTTATATTACAATTCAGAAATTTTTCGATTGTTATGATATAGAAGAATAATAAATATTTACTAAAAGTTTTTTTGCAGAAATTTTCATTGGATAAAGTTGGAAATTTTCATTATTTCATTCGGATTTCATTCCGAATTTTATAATTGCGTGCCGAAATTTCTGTATTCGTTTTATAAACTCTCGGGAAAGGGTGAAATACGGAAAAGGTAAAATTATCATTACGGGTCCAAACTTTGAGCCGCTCTCCTAACCAAACTATTGAGACCTTATTTCCTAGATTGCGTCTACCCCTTATAGTGTGGGGATTAGAAATCGGAAAAAAAAAAGTATGTTTATGCATAGAAAGAAATTTTTTGTGTGTGATGAAGTAACTTGAATTATGGTCTGCACTAATTAATTAGCATATCTGAGGTCACTTCCTTGAACTATTAATATTGACGTCTAGATCCGATCATTAAATCAAAAGTTATTCAGGGTGCTCCGCTTTTTATTTTGCGCACTGCGCATAAATGGGCTGTGCTAACTTAAATCCGGCCCTGAGACTTGGTTTAGAATGAAAAGGCTCATATATAGAAGGCTGAGACCTATACTGGGTGGTTTTCGAGACACTCATGATATGAATTATATTCCTTGTTATAACAAGGAATATAATTCATATCATGAGCCCTCAAAATATAAGGCGTAGCCGTAATCTGAGAAATATAGTCCTAATAATTTGGTCAGGAGAGCGATCGAAAGTTAGAATCTCTTGGTATGAATGCTACTTTTTGCGTATTTCGTCATACATCGAAACTTTTTACTCGAATTGAAAAATTTTAGTACAAAATTATAAAATTCGTTTATCCAAAGATAATTTTATACAAAAATGATTTTAATAATTTTTTTTATTAGTAATAGTCGACAAAAGTTTGAATTGTAAGGTATATATATATATTTTTTAAATATAATTTTTTATTTTAAAATAAAAAAGTTAAAAGAAATTAGTTGAATAGTTTCTGAAAAATAAATTTAAAAAAATCAGACTTTTTGAAATCCAATTACGAAGTAAACAGTATTTTTTCTTTTTCATGTACCACACTCTATCCTCAAATATTAATTGTTAAGATAAATTTATTACAATATTAAAACTGAAAAAAAAAAATTACCAATTTCTTCCTATTTTATTTTCTCGAAAAATTATTTCTTAATGTAATATTTTTTTAAGATGTTTTTGTTTAAGATACCTAACCATCTTTAAGAATGTTTAAAATTAACAATAATTTTTGTTGGCTAAGGTTGAAATACTATTCTTTTTTTTACCCTTCTTAATTCATCCTTAAAGATAATTTACTCATTTTTTTAAGCTGCATGTAAAATTTTAATGAATTATTCGTTTCACTAGTTAACTATATTTATTCAATACCCTCTTTCTTTAATTTAAAAACCTCCGATTTTTTTCAGCAAAATCTGAAGGTTGAAAAGGTGTGTTTTATTTAAATTGAAAAAGACAGTCTATCGAATTATTTTAATCCAAAAGAAGAAATTAATTTACTAAACATTGATATACCAGGCTATAAAGTCATACATTTAATTTACTCCTATCTTTACTTTTTTTCCCTATTGAATATATTTTTAATATAACTTTATTGAAATTAAATACAACATTCAATTATAAATCACTTAATAGTTTATATATACCTATAAAATGAATATAATTCGTATAATGTAAGTTTGATGCATTTTGCAGATTTTCACTTTTTATAAATTTTTTCTGAATATCCCTCTCTTGAAATCTTACTCTCTTTTTCCTCAAACACACAAAGTTTAAATTCTAAAAATCTAATATATACTCGTATATTTAAAATTTCAGTTTTAGTCTTACTTTACAGTAGCATCAAATAAATAAAAAATAAAGGTGTGCAAGAATGCAAAATTTGGCAAAATCAAATGTGAAACAGTAATGTGACATCGCGATGTTTGAGTGACGATGCATCACGATGCTGAAATCTTAACATCGCCCAGTCCTACCAAAGCCTCCTACACTGGCACTTGCCCAAAACCACCCAAAAGTCAGTTTTTTTCTAGTTGTTTTAGGTTGGAATAATATTTTATATTTTTTAAATTTTTTTATAATATGAGATTATTTTATGTATGGTTTTATTTATATTTTTCAATTCTGCATATCTGTATTTTACATTAATAATTAGAATTTGTTTTAATTTCTTTCCAAAGTTCAAGCATGTTACACACATAGCAAAAAACTTTGAAATGCAGCTAATTTAGTTGAGTTCAACCAGGGCTGCTGAGATTCTAGGGCAGCGTTTCCCAATTTTTTTGGAGCTATGGAACCCTAAATAATCGAGTTTCTTTTAGCGGAAACCCTAGATTTAATGGATAAATTTAATTATGAATATATCAGTCTCAGAATGACTACTGATTACTAGTGAAAATATTGAATGAAGTTTGAAATTCTTTCAACCAATCGTTTTATCACAATGCTGGTTTTAAAATTGAATTTTATGCCAGAAAGTTGAATTTACAAGCCTAGACCAGCATCTAATCTAGTCTAGTTCATAATCTGATTTTTGTGTATGCATAAACTGAAAATGAATGAGCTGAAATACGGTTTCCATTAAAATAAAAACAAAAAATGTAGAAAATAAATATCGAAAATGATTATCAGAACACTATATTCATTCATTTTTATTTGATACGTAATACTGATTCAATTTTCCATAAATGCATATGCTTTTCATTATTCATTTAATATATTGTTATTAGAAATTAATATTTTTTGTAAAAAACTTTCCTTTCTTTGCATTATTTTACATTTATTAATATTTTTATTGAATAATTTCATAAAATTAACGGACATTTTTAATAAATAATGGATGATTAATAAGATATGAATTTATTGACATGTTTCGAAAATCGTAACTGATTCAATGTGTTTTAACTCTCGGAAACCCATTTTGGACCGCTGCTCTAGGTATAGCTCTGCCCCTATTTAGAATTCTCGTAATATTAATTGCATATCAGGTGTCTAACAACCTCAAATTTCAACCCTGCGAGTGTGAGTTTCTCTAAACAAAAGCCATGAAGAAATTTTTTTTTTTTTCAGCCATCTTTATGGCAAAGTTTGTTTACTGCACTCCCTTCCGACTTCCTGAACTATTTCCGATTTTATGGCAGAAAGTTAGAAAAACAGATGTCTAGCAGCACTTTTTATTTTAGATGAACTGGTGCAATTTTTGTTATTTTATTTCTGGATTTTTTTTTATTCTCATTGAATAATTTGCAACGGAAATTTATGAGGATTATAATAAAAGATGTAATAATTTTCATTGAATAGGTTTAACTTTAAAATTGTTTAAGTGAATGAGAACAGGGACAGGAGTCATTTATTTACTTTCCCTCCCTAAACACGAAATCTATGCTAAAACTAAAAATTTTGTTAAAAATTCCGGTTCTCGCTTTATTTCTATTTTTATCGAGAGTGAGAGAAGTAAATGCTTCCTAATTAGAAAATATTTTTGTGTTTTTTAAACAATAAATATATCGAACAATGCTCAAGCATAAGTTAATGGGCTTATGCATACATTTCAAACAATAATCAAGATATTTCAATTCAAATTAAACTTCTTGTTTATTGTTTAAAAATCGATATTAAAAAATAGCATAAGCGACACATTGAGCAGTTTCAAATGTTCAACTTTATGTTACATTTTGTTTTGCTTCGTAAAAATTATAATTCTTAGAAACTTGAGATGACGAAGGTGAGAAGAAAAATGCTACAAAAGTAAAAATTAACATTCGAGAATTATTATATGTAGAGTGCCTTCAGTGAACAAGAGTGGCGCCAACCTACCAACAAAATCTGATTGGTGGAAACTAAGTTTTTACCGCCGCAGGCTAAATGGAAAATTTCTCCATTCGTTTAACACGGGAAGCATGATTAGTGATGTGAAAACTGAATATTTTCATTAATAGAAGGTAGGTACAATTTCGAATGCTTTGTTTTTATTTTAAGAAATACTTATTTTACAATTGTAGTCAAAAGTTATGATCTAAAATTGCTAATTTTTCCTACTTTTTCGAATTTATTACATTCTAGTATACGTCTGCTGCAGAGTTTTGCACTCTAATTTAATTTTTCGTCAAGTAAAAACTTTTCCGAACCATTTAAAATAATTTTAAATGAATAATCATACGTATAGAATTATTCTTTATCTATTTAATTCATAATTATGGGTCAAATTCAGCGTTTCTAAATTCGGAAACTATGCATTGTGCTATGCGCAGACTGTCTGCAGACAGTCGGAAGGACAGACAGAAGGAAACGGCGCCAAGTTATGACTTGGCGCCGTTTTTATATCTCATTCATGGGTCTCGCCGTTTCTATGTCGCCAAGAATAAAGCGTCGTCTGCTTCGATAGTTGATACCTGAATTTGAATTTTCCTTATGAAGGTGATCTTAGAGATGAATTTTCAATATTTTTATATGTCTAAATAGGTAGTGTAAAATTTTTTATGCATTTGTTTATATATAGCTATTGTATCTTTATTAATTGTATCGATTGCAATAATTAAAAAAAATATTGTAAACTCATACTTTGTTTCAACTGAAACTAAATTTAAAAGTAGTGTAAGAGAGTTAGCTATTAATAAAACATAATGTATTGCAATTCAATGTCAAAACAAATTAGTTTATGCAATTAATACCATAAAAAATCACGTCATTATCTAACTTTGGAAGCTTTAATAATGTAATATTAAAACTAGAATTCGCGATCGCAGCACTCGAGTACGCCATCTAGCGGGAAGCAAAATAGGAAGCAAAAATTCCCTAAGGAAAAGGTAGAACTTCTTGAAAAAACTAACCAGAATATGCCAAACATTGAAGCAGAACACGCCAAGCATTTGAAGAACAATTTCTCAATAATTTTTACCATTCTATTACCAACAACATAACTTCCAATTTCATGATTACTTGCTGTTACAGATGTGTGAATAGTAGGGGGAAAATGGGGATACTGCCCCACTGAGGCTACTACCCCACTTGGCTCTCACCCCAGTTCAATGACCTCTAGTCTTATGGCTGTGGTGATGGTGCACTCATGGGCCTCCAACCCCAGTTCAATGATCAAGAAGACAGGTTTTTCTGAGATCCCCTCTTTAGATAAGGTTTTATCAGAAGGAAGATAATTTTTTTATCTCTTCTTTAGAAAGTAGAAGAATTATTTTTATTTTCGGGACTTCGAAATTTTTCGCAAGCTAGTATATTATGATGTTTTTATTATTTAAATTAATGTGTGAATTATTATTTTCTCATTAACGCCTTATAAAAATATTGATTTAATTTCTAAATGAACCCTTCTTTAGATATTATATTTTTACCAATTTTAAATAATATGTCTAATAATTTTAAACCGATGAAATAGTTTCATAGTCAGAATGTTTGTATGTAATTTCCCGATATAGAAAATATGTAATACTCATTCTATACATATTCAGTTGATTTATCTCTTAGAATGATTATTATATATTTACTATATCGACTAATTAAATACAAACATTCTGACTAATAAACTATTTTATCAGTTTAGAATTATTAGACACATCATTTAAAATTGGTAAAAATGTAATCTCTGAAGAAGGGATCATTTAGAAATTAAATCAATGTTACTATTATGCTTAAATGGGAAAATAATAATTTGAACATTAATTTAAGTAATGAAAACATAAGCCATTTTATTCAACTGAATATGTATAGAATGAGTATTACATATTTTCTATATCGGGAAATTACATACAAACATTCTGACTATGAAACTATTTCATCGGTTTAAAATTATTAGACATATTATTTAAAATTGGTAAGAATATAATATCTAAAGAAGGGTTCATTTAGAAATTAAATCAATATTTTCATAAGGCGTTAATGAGAAAATAATAATTCACACATTAATTTAAATAATAAAAACATCATAATATACTAGCTTGCGAAAAATTTCGAAGTCACGAAAATAAAAATAATTCTTCTACTTTCTAAAGAAGAGATAAAAAAATTAAAAAAATTATCTTCCTTCTGATAAAACCTTATCTAAAGAGGGGATCTCAGAAAAACCTCTGTCTTCATGATCATTGAACTGGGGTTGGAGCCCCATGAGTGCACCACCACAGCCATAAGACTAGAGGTCATTGAACTGGGGTGAGAGCCAAGTGGGGTAGTAGCCTCAGTGGGGCAGTATCCCCATTTTCCCCCAACTGTGAATTACCATAAAATAATTTTTTCTGTCTTCAATTCATTAGAAATTAAAAGGAAGTCAACAATGCTTTCGTCATTCCAATGAATTAAGTGAATTCAGAACTGTAATAGTTATAGAATATTCTTCTTCTTTATAGAATAGTATATATTTCTGTATCTATATAATTCGGAAAAGAACAATAAAGAATCATCCGAACTACTTGAAATAGTTTCATTTGTGCTGATTATTAATAATTTTTTTTATCGTTTTCTTTGGTAAGTATTTTTTAGTTTTGAAAGAATAATTTCAACTAGAATTCAGCTATTCTGTTTTCAAGCTACACATTCAAATTCATATCGAGATCTTACAATTATAAAATTTTGATGTGTGGTATGTTATCTAAAAGTAATGAAGGGATAATCTATGCATATATTATTTGAAAATAAAATTTTCAAACGAAGACCATTTCATTTGGAATTCAGCGGATTTATAAAACAGGTGAGTGTTATGATTTTTATAATAAAAAATTTGCTTGTAAATATTTTTTTTTCTTATTTGATGATAGTTCTCTACAGAATGGATATTTACGTTTGATTAAGAACTATAAGAATAAAAAAAAAAGAAACATGAAAGTTTTTATTTCAATATAAATAATTTTTAAAATCGTTTTTTATCCTAAGAATTTTTTATTTTACGTTTTTTAGTTTATAAGATTTTGATAAAAATTGTTCTCAAAATACTTTTTTTGAAAAATTAAATGGTATAGCATTATGTGTTTATGTATACTTCTTGTATATTCTAATGTTTGAAGTAATATGATTCAGAAAAGTATGGAATAAAAATTCGGTACTTACGTATTAACGCTACCGCCGCTACAGATTTGGCGGTTTTTAAGTGCCGCCAATCTACACTTAAAATTTTTGCAACAAATCATAAAATAAAAAACTTTATTTAAAATCATAGTAGTCAATCGGATTTCGGTGGAAAATGGGCCGATATAGAGTTTAGCATAGATTCAAAACAAACTTTCCTCTCACCTGATTCTATAGCCATTATGAACTCTAATAAATAAGATTCAAAATGAAATAACATTTCCTAAACGGACGTTTACTAAGATAAAGTTTCATGCTATGGACATTAGTACATTTTCGTTATATTTCACTCCATAAAATATTTCGCTCCTAAAAAAATAAAATTGCATCTTGTTTTGTTTTTGGCAAGTCCCAAAGACGCATTTTCGTAACACTAAAAAATGGCGACAGTAAAAGAATGGTTCTTTTTTTTTGTTTCGTAAGCATTCTTTATTTTACGTTAAAATTTAAATGGGCCTTTCATGTTATACCATTAAATTTAGTAAAACTATTTCTCAGGCATTAGGTTTGAACTCTCATAAGAATATACCTATTTTTTTCTCTTTATTTACAAATATTTTTCCGATGTGTTCTGGATGTTCCTTCTCTAAAAAAAAGAGATACCATTTTGTTTTCGTTTGCATAAGAAAGAAAACAAACATTTTCCTTTTTTAAATTCGCAATTCAAATAAACTATAGACGGCGCTGCAGTCTAGGGCAAATGGCGTCAGAAAAAGGTAATACAATCTGATGTTGTACCTGTTTCCCAGTGTATAACTGTGTGATACATTAGCATTTTTTTACTAGCTAGCTTAATTTTATTGTCCAGTGATGGATTTTATTAAATTATTAGATATTTTAGCATATCTGGAAAGGGACGAGAAATCCAGGAGCATCACTGAAGGTGAAAAAATTATTAATTCAAACCACATAATAACGTGTGGTGTTGTAAAGCAGCCATTACCGCGGAAAAGAATTATTTATGCGGTTTGCCTTCGTTCTACGAAGATAAATTCTTCTCCGTATATAATTGAAGGTGCTTTATTTAAAAGAATGTCTGGAAATGGACACGGCATATCTCAATTTTATTGCAGTTGTGGTGCTGGTGGTGTCTGCAAACATGTGGTTTTGTATATATATAACCAATAAAAATCTTTTTCGAGCAAAATAAAGCACAGGACTCAGAAATTTTCTTTCCATAATTCTACTTACCATAAGGTAAGTAACCAATACTTATTCTCATAAAAATTAAGCAAGAATATCTTTATCCTTTGGTTACTTACGCTTAACCAGACATACATTCAAAAAATAAGCAAATGCCATATTCTATCTTTATTTAAAATAACATACTTTTCATCCAGTTATAAGATTAATATTTAACCAGATATATGAAGCAGAATTTCATTCAATTATAATTTCAATTATAATTTCAATTCTGAATCCTCCAAAATAGAAATGCTTTATTTTTAGGAAAATAAAAATATTTCAGAAGATAAATTATCATATAAATGCATACATGCCGGGTAAAATATAGTCTTCCTTTAAAAAATGCTTCAAACACACAAGCATGTGCTTTGTAACAGTTTTTCCGATGCGGAGTTTATTAATCCACAAGTTTCTTCGATTTTCTTTCTTTCCGTCTACGAAAACATTTTCCTCTTCTTTAGGAAAAGAATGAAAACTAACGTCATCTCGAGTGACACTGAGGCACACAGCAATTTCTATTGCTAAAAGCCAAATTTTTAAACATTTTATAATTTCGCCTTTATGATAAAAACAGCCGTTATAGCAACAGATATAACCGTTGGTATTACCTGTTACGTTAAATTCTTGAATCCCCGCAAGGTGGCGTATTCGAGCTCTAGAATTGCGAATTTAATCAGCTACAATAAAGATGGAACGTTACAATGCTACATGCTACATTAAAGACGTCTCCAGTGTAACTGAATGACTGTTCATATGGAAATCGCAGGGATTCGGCACATACAACAACGCCCCCTATAGTTCGTTGCGATCGCGAATAGTGACATGTGAATTTTTTGGTGTGTTAATTTTAAGTTTTTTATTATATTTAGATTTGGTTTGAAAAGTCTTACATTTGTTTTGTTGTTTACTTTTATAATAAAAATTTTTTTCCGTTTTACCTGTAGCTGAATGTAATACTTTTTGTGAGGGAATATTGAGTTAAATGTCATAAGAATAATTTATGCAACCATAAATATTAGTTAATGAGTAACTTTATGTTGCGAGATTTATGTTTATCTGCAATGGTTTTTTAATGCAAATATGTCTCACTTTAATTAAGCTACCTGTTTCCAGTGGGTTCACACATATATGCAATTAACTCCCTGAAACATTACATACTCTAAAAACTGCTTTGCTTAAAGTTAAACTTTTGGTTTAAGTTGTAAAAAATATTCATGTTAAAAAAAATAATGTTAATTTTTGAATTTTTTAAAAAATTCTTTAAACCTAGTTTTGTGTATTTAAACATTAGCAACTGATCTTATTCTTTTACATTCATTACTTAAATGCTCTGACAGAAAGAAACAAATTTATTAATGTATTGAATATTTATAGTACTATAGTTCTATTATGTTAAGAAAATTATCGCTATAGATTTGAATAAATTTGCTCATTGTCTTTTGTCCTGAGCTGTGCAGGTTTCAGAGAGACTACTACATATATTATCATCACAATAAAATTATAAATTTATGATACTAATATTTAAGGATAGAATTTTGTTGAAATATTAATTTCATTTTCAAAAAAATTTCAATGCAGAAAAGAATTTTTTAGAAGTCAATCAATTACCAGTTAAAAACTGTAAAGATATTACGTTGTTTTAATGAAATGATCGATTAGGAGAAGAAAAAAACGTTTTCCATCCCATCCCTTAACAAACGAACGAATTCGAGAACTACACTGTCCACCTTCATTTGGAAGGTGGACAGTGTAGTTCTCATTTACTGTAGGACTTCATTTGCCCTAAACTTCTTTTAACCTAAACTGTCAAAATGGAAAAAAGGGTGGGGTCGAGCAGGTGTGGTAGTCAAAGATAAGAAAATAATTTTGTTCTTCAGCAAAAGGGAAAACACATGAGGGAAAAGAGCGTGTTGAAGATGATGTTAGGGATTTTTAATTGCTTTGGAACACTAAAAAGTTTGATGCAAAGGAGTATCAAGTAAGGAACTGATTATTTATTTATTTTCCGTTTCACGTGCTTGATAACATATTCAACGTAACAAAAGCGAAATAATTTAGCATTATTATTTTACGCAACTTCATTCACAATTTTTATTTCTGATGTTTCTTTTTTTTTTTTCTTCTTATCATTTAATAAATCTTTACAATATTTTTTAACTCTTTTTCCTTCGTTTATAAACATTGCGTGACTATCAAGTGGAAACATAATACAAGAAGTTTATATTGCTTTGTTAACAATAATGTATTTTATAATAATAACATACAAATGTTTTTGTCAAAATTAATTATAGTTAAAAAATAAATAAATACATTGATAT
This sequence comes from Parasteatoda lunata, assembly GCA_949128135.1. NCBI lineage: Eukaryota > Metazoa > Arthropoda > Arachnida > Araneae > Theridiidae > Parasteatoda > Parasteatoda lunata. Next base: position 1,975,556 of record OX421973.1, read on the forward strand.
TTAGTATGAAAATATACAGAATTTTTATTTATTTAATTTTTGTGCATTAAAATAAATACAAAAAAAAATAAATAAATACAAAAAAATATATAAGTAAAAATGAATAAAACAAGAAATGAGCTCGAACATCATATACTATTTCGAAAATAATTTATTTTTAATTTTTCTGCATACTTTTTACATTATTTTTCTGTACAAAATTATATTTTAACAATTTATAATAACACAATAATTGAAATGGTGTACTGTATAGTAAATAAAAAAATTTATTTTTATTTTTTTGAAAGTAGGGATTTTTTAAAACTTTTTTAATAATACAATTTTTCTTAAAATTACAAAAATTTTAATAATAGAATTTGAAAGTTTAATATGATCTATTATTAAAATTAAGCGAATCAGCAATAATTATTTCATGCTTTAGCCATTGATTTCTTAGGTACTGTAAAATCAAAGTAATTAAGAGGATTTCGAGCATTTATTTTAAGAAAATTGATTTTACAAAACCTTTTCTAAAATTATTATAATTACTTTTTACATTTCGTCTAGGCTAAATGTGGTATAGAATTTTTTTTAAATTTTTTATATATGTTAATAAAACAATGAGCAATTTAAATTTTTAATCTCTGCAAGTTTCATTAGCTGCAGATAGTATTGTACAGATTTAATCGTATCACAAATTAATTTTTATGAAACTTAAGCAAATATAAATAAACGTGTTTGCTTAAATTTAAAAAATGCTGAAGTTCAATTAATTATAATTTGAAGTAGAATTGCTTTCAAAATTTTTCTGTTTGAAAATCAAAATCATATTATTAATGAAGTAGTAAAATGAAATAACTTAAAGTATTAAAAGAAAAAAAAATAATAATCGAAGATCTTAAATTTATAACTTCGGTTTAAAAAATAATTTTCTTAATAATTGGAAAATATTTATATTGGGCAGATGCAACTAATTACAAAACAATTAAATAACTAGCTAGACTTTAATGCAAATTCAAATTAACTTGAAGATAACTTGGAAAAATTTGCTACAGAATTAATGAGGGAACAGGATTACTAATTTATTTAGAATCTCCTGCCATTTTTGATCTGTTATGGAAAATGAAAATTATTTAAACAAAATTAATATACAATCTTTCTATATATTAAAGAATCGTAACGCTGTTTTGGGTGTTCAATTTAACCTTACATGTTGTTTAAAAATTATAAGATAAAGAGGAAAATAAATATAAGAGGACAAAAATTATAAGACTTAGCTTATTTAGCTTTTTTAGACTTAGCTTATTTCGTGAATTTTTTATTACTTTTAAGTTTGCATTACATTTTGTTTTGCTGCCCAAATTCAGTAAAACTTAGAAACTTCCAGTTTCAAGATATATTGGGGAAAAAAACGTAATATATAGTGATAAGAACAGTTTCCTATTTAAATTGTTATAAGTTTCGTCAAACGAACTTCAATTTTTTTTTTAAATGTTAGGGAATATAGCTTTTTTATTTTACTTATTTTTGTATTTTCTTAGATGACCCCTTGACTGTCCAGGGGGTGCAACCAGTAAACACTATGCCTATACTTATCCTTGTGATTCATGCATTGAATGAAAAGGCATTACCCCATTAATTTAACATTACTTTTTATTTTTATTAGTGATTTTTAGTTGTTTATTTGAAAAAGCTCTGTTTGAACTCTAATGCACCATTGAAAAAATGTGTTCCTTAGAGCATGAGTGGTGAGTTTTTCATTGTGTATTACCTGGGTTCGTGATATTTTTTTTTTTTTTTAAAAATAAAAAAAATCAGATTTTTTTGATTTAAATCGGATTTTTTTTATTTAAATCAGATTTTTTTTTTAATTCAAATACACTGTAAAAACTTTAATTCATGATTAAAAAAACTCTATAAATGTTTAATCAAAATTAAATTAATATTAAAACTATATTATAACAATATTTTAGAAGCTCTAACTTACTAAAATAATTTTTCATTATAATACATAGCTTTGAATGCATAGCAAACATTTTGAGATAAATGCATGATTGAAATTTAAAGACTAGATGAAATGAAGAATTTAGAGAATACTTCAAGGATCTGTTAAGGTTTTTCTGAGAGGTACCTATTTTGTGAAAATTTCGACATCATTTGTGAAAATTAAAAATTATATTAAAAAATCAACACAAAATATGGATTTTGTGTTGATTTTATTGTGTTGATGGATTTATCGTTTCTTACGAGAAACAAAAATAAAATTTCAAGAAAAAGTATTTTGTGAAATTATTCTACCGTTTTTCCTAAAGTTGAATTTGTGAAGGTGCTGCTAAACGGTAGTAAATTTGGCTTGGACGGACTCCTGTACTTTAACTATTAAAACAAAGTTTCAATTAACAAACCCTAATTTTAGTTTAAAATTGTGATTGAAATCCTCTTGATTTTTAAAATGACAAAATAAATGTAGTCATTCATTAAAAAATAAATAAATATTTAATTTATATATTTTTATATTAAAATATTCATTTTTATTCCTATATCAAAATGGATAAGTTAAGCTAAAAAAAAAATATTTTTTTAAATCTATGTACTCATTGGAATTTTTTTTCTCACAAAATTTCTTTATAGAAAATCTGATAATGTCAAAGATAATGTAAACATATTATGAGAAAACAAATACCAGTTAATTACCCTACTGCTTCAAATAGACTTTAAAAGAGTTTGAAAGGGAAGAATGACACTATATCAGGAAAAAAATATCTAAATTCATCAGCCTTTTTTTTTTTCCTTCTATTTTTTGCATGTTCGGGTAATTTCTTTTTAATTTACATTTTCTACCTGTAAAATAGAATGTAGATTTTAATGCCATGCTTTTTCAATCAAAAGGTAGAATTTTAATTAACATTATTTGCCCTTTTTTTTTTTTGAAAAAAAATCATGTTTATTAATTACTTTCTACAGCTATGCAAGTCTATATTAAGATTAAGACAGCATTAAATGTTTACTAGAATCTGTACTTTCAATCTCAAGAATCAAAATATTTTTAAAAATGTAATTTCAAATTTGTTGGAATTAAACACACACCAAGAAAGAAAGTAATTTCATTAACTAAAATTAATTAATGCAGCAATTTATTTAAAATAAATTTTAAAACTAAGAAAAGAAAATAATAAAAGTATCAATAATTTAAAACACTGTTTTATAACTTTTAAAATTAATATATATATAAAAATCAGTTGATTTAAATCAATGATTTTTTTTTAAAAAAATCATTTGATTTAAATCAACAAACCCTGTGTATTACTAATAAAAATAGTGAGGTAACAGATAATCTTAATTCATAATTTAGAATTAAAATTATAGATCTACTAAATAATAGCATTAACATCGTGCACAATGAATTTCAATAGTTAACTAGTAATCAATAAATAACGTTTCAATTTTGATTTGCTATGTTTTAAAAATGAATAAATTTTATTTGAAGAGAAGTGTGCTTAGGATAGGGCTCCAACTGGACTGACTCTTCTCTAGATTAAATTGCATTTATAGTTAAATGACACCTTTGCCAGAATTGAATATACTGCTCCAAACTTAAATGATATTAAGAACTGTATGTAAGCTCATCAATATTTGCAACAAGCATGATATACCTACTATGAAACACTAGGATAAAAGCAGCAAAATTTTATTTCTTTTTCCCAGATTGTCTTCGACATTCTAAATGCACCTTAATATCGTTTTAATACTAAGTTGTTTTTTTCGTGAAGTCTATGCAACTTTTTGCAATAGCTCAGTCAAAAGGGTGGTCGAAAATCTGGGCACAAATGCTATGACACTTTCCTTTGTATCTGTGAAGTTAAATTAAAAAATATTTCAGTAAATTCATTTGTCCAAAACTAATTTTGTTTAATGAAGTTCTTTTAAGAATTAAATATTATTTGTATTTTATTCATTAATGATCATAAAAAATAAGTGTATTTTAAAAGGTATAAAACAATTTGTATCATGTTTAACATCATAATTTTTCAACGTAATTTTGAAGAATTAAAGAGACATAGTAAATACAAGAAGTTAAAAAATGGTATTTTTAAATTTTTGATTATAAAAAAGTTTATTGAAATTTTTAATTTTGATTGTCAAAAGTACCTAATTAATAATTACGTAAAATACTATATATCATGCAGGTTGTAATGGCTGCAAATTGATATTTCAAAGAGAAAAAGAAAGAAGAAAAAAAAACATTGTTATCGAAGCAGTCGAATTAATTGTTAAGTAGGGGGTGTGATAAATAGAAAACCAGTTTGAATGACCGATGACTCTTGAAAGTGTTATGTTTTAATCGCCATCAAAGTTTTGTTTTTCCTAATAATCACAAGTTTTAATGTTTTAGTCAATCCCACCTTCATCAGTCATGATTCATTCAATTTTCATCGAATTTTTTTTTCCTTGCTTAGTTATTAATTTATGACCATTAATGTGCGCAGTCTTTTTTACTTAAATTTTATCAAGGATTATAAAAATATACAGTAAGGTTGAATTTTATGGAATGCCCTGTTTAACTTGAAATTTTTTCGATCATTTTCAGCGGTTGTTAAAAAGTTGTTTTCAAATGAAATTCTTACGACAACCAGTTTACTGTGCAAAGGACTGGAGTTGGATGATTTGAAAGCAGTCATCGAACTCCATCCAAACTCAAATATATTATGCAGTTTAAGTAATGATATTTAAGCCATTTAAACTCCGACACGGAAAAATATAGGGATATTACTAAAACAATTTATTATTGGAGCGCGTGGTTTTTATTTTATTTCATAATCGTCGCCTTGTAATTTTGAACCCAATCTAGAAGACAAAGGAACTTTTATATCAAGTGTTGGGAGAAATTTCCCTTGCAACTAATCCGCATTTGCGTTACATGGAGAGGTAAACTTTCATGTTTAGTCCGACAGCAAGGAGACTCAAACCCATAATCCGGCGTCTATCGTTAAGGATATTTAACGTCGGCTATGTGGTCGGCGCGAGAATTCGTATCGATCAGCTATCACTGGGATTCGAACAAGGTTCAACTCATTGGGATACGGGCGCTCTATTCCCTTAGCTACCACCGCTCCGGAGAGCGAGGTTGATGTATCGATGAAACCCTTAACCAAATCGCCAGTACTCACTGCTAATGATTTTTATATTTTTGGATTATACGTCTTCCTTTAAAAAAGTTTAAGCTAATACATTAACGCTATTTTCATGTACAAAATGAATAAATAAAGAAAAAGTGACCAAGCTTACACTTAATCGTTCTCATTTTTCTGCTGTATAACAAAGGTTTTTCTAGAGAGTATGTATAGAGCATACCAAGGATGGAGCACCAAAACTAGCTCAGTAGTACGTTGTGATTCAGAGACTTTAAATGTTCCAATAGTTTTGTCAGGAGAGCAGTACAAATTTTCGACCCCTAAATGTTAATTTTACTTTTTGCGTATTTCACCATATCTCGAATACTTTTAAAGCAATTTGAAATGTTTTTGCGCTCAGTTATAAAATTCGTTTATCTAAATATTTATTATTTTATTTAATAATGGTCGAAAAAACTTGAATTGTAAGGTAGAAATTTTTTTAAAAATGCAATTTTTCACTAATAGACCAGTTTCACTGAAATTTTGTATTTTGCTATTTAAAATGCACTCCATACAATTCGACTATTATTAAATAAAAAAACTAATGAACATTTACTAAAAGATATATAACTTTAGATAAACGAATTTTATAATTGTAAACAAAAAATTTTTCAATTCGCTTAGGAAGTACTCGAGACAGTAAATTACGCAAAAAGTAAAATTAACATTATGGGATAACATTAAAATTAATATAAACTCTCTCTCCTGACCAAACTATTGGAACCATATTTCCATGGTTCCGGCTATTCCAAGTATCTACCCCAGCCTGTTACGTGCCATGAGGCCATATGTTGCCAAAAGTAGTGGGCATTGAATATATATATAAATAACGCCGTTGCCTAGAGGAAGGATAAAAACAGGTTTTAGACAGGGAAAGCGGGCGCAATATTTATTTAATAATTATTAGAGAGAGAACAGTTATCCAAGTGACTCAAAATCGAAGTGCTCCTCAATAAAAGAAAGGGAATATCTTGCAAAACAGATTGCTGGTCGATTAAACCCTTAACCAAATTTACATTCGCTAGTACTCACAGCTGATGATTTTCATATCCTCGAACCTTTTTCGATTATACATCTTTTATTTAAAAAAGTTTAAGCTATTACATTAACGCTAGTTTCGAGTGCAAAATGAATAAATAATGAAAATGTGACCAAATTTCACTTAATCTTTCTCATTTATCTGCGAAATCATTTTTCTGCTATATAACAAAAAAATTTCTGGAGAGCGTGCATTGCGCCAACGAAGGATGAAGCACCAAAACCAGCACAGTAGTACGTTGTAATTCTGAGATTTTAATGACTTTTGCAGTACCGTTATTGCGTCTAAATGGGCGAACTACTACTCAAAATTTATTACTTGAATTATTGAAAAAAAAAAAAAAACCCAACTAAACCTAAGAACTGAATGTCTGTTTTCAAGTATAACGTAAATAATGAGCTGATAACGTTTTAATTAAATCGGATGAAAACTGAAGAACTTGTAGAAGTCGTGAGAACAAAAGACAACATTAGTGACGATCATTGAAAACTGCAAAATTTTTCGAATGATTGGAAAGTTATAAAACTTCGGTTTTTACAAATAAACTACTATTTAAGAAAAAAAAATTTTTTTGCTGCAAAAGTTGAGCATTCTTTTCGCAATTTTAAAATGCAAAAAAATTTTTTTTGTTCTTTTATAAGAGATGAAAAACTAAACAGTTTAGAACTAATTTGATTTTTAAAAAAAATTCAATAAAATTAGAATGTCTTTTGATAAATGAAGTATCAATACTCTCTAAAAAGTAAAAGCTCCTAGCGCTCTTAAACATTTAGGAATGGAAACATTATTCAAATACAGTTACAACCATTAATTAAATATCTGGATTATAAAATCAACCGCTTTTCAAAATCAAATCTGTAAGACGTAAGAATGGAATCATTACACTATCAAAACGTGTTAGAATCATGATCTTATTCAGAGCCGTTTTTAAGCATGCGCCAAGGGCCTCGAGTTCTGATGGGGCCCCCGAAAAGTCTAAAATATCATTGTATTAATAGTTTTTTTTTTTTTTAAATTCTAACTCATTTATTATTTATAACTTAAGAGGGCTCCCAGATCCTTCTTTTTTTAAAGTTTATTCAGAGCTGGGGCCCTCTGAAGCCCATAGTATGTATATATTTTTCTTTCTTACATTGTCGGATGCTTTTCAAAATCTAATCGAACTGTTTACAAATATAAAATAATTTTTACTCATCTCATCACTTTTCTAACCAAAAGAGCAATAAAACGCTCTTTCCACTGATGAAAATATCCCCAGTTTCATAGCTACCACCCACAGAGTTGTCAAATAGCCTCCTCACTTTACATTGTGAGAAAATGTTTTCAGCTTCTTTATATTGCCTTGGGTCCCCCCCCCCCTCCTAAAACTTCGGAAATATCAGATATCCACAGAAACACCCTTTTGTCTGATTTCTGGTCATAAATTTCTGGGAAGAAAAAATTTCTAGGACTGTAAATAGGGGGAGGGTCTTTCTTTGGGTCACTGTCTTGAGATTTCCATTGTGTCTTTAAATTGGGCCTCCTTCAATTCTAAATTTTCTTTCTTACGAAAATTAGATATTTTTTCTAATTTATTATAAAAGCTTTTTTTTCCCTTTAATCATCCTAAATGTTTCAACTATCCTAATTGTTTAATTTACTTAATTATTGTAGTTGATTTTATTTTGTTACTTTCCAAATTAATCGTATACGAATTCGTGAACTAGGAATTTCTATATCAAAAACGTCGGAGGTAAGCAAATGTTTTTATTATATCAATTTTAGTTGTGGTTAGGGAAAACATGAAAGGTTTGCGCAGTTTTTTATACATACATTGTGATTTTTTTTGTTTATTTATTTAAATGGCGGGCCACTATTCAATTTCCTCTTTGACTGGCCGGTGAGCCAAAACTCTTGATTTGGTCTTTTCTGGATGAAATTGAGATAACAAATGTAATTTTATTTTAATTTTACTTACTGCTAATAGACAGAAACAACATATGATTTTGTTTAATAGAGCATTGAAATCAAATGATCACCAGCTAAACAAATGTTTAAACATGAAAAAAAAATTGTTTATACCTCCTGTATGTCCAAATTTTCCATGTTTCCCCTCAATATGAAATATGTTTCATTTTTAATATTATATTTCGTACACAAAACTAATTTATTTAGTTAGCTTATGATTTTATTGTTTATTGATCATATTTGTTTCTATTTTTAACTCCTTTATTTCTGTTGTTATTATGGGTTTAAAGTTAATAAGGCTTCTCAATTTTTTAATTAATAAGGCTTTCAAATTTCTTAATCAAAGTCGAAACAATTTCTTAAAATTGTAAATCGAAACTATGAAATTTTGACAGCTTTGTTTTTATTTTAAACGTGTAAATTTAATTTAATAAAATAAAAATTAATTTAAAAAACGAAAAAAATATAAATAAATGACTGAATAAAATAAAAAACTTCGTTTTCATATCATCTTTTAAACAATTTGAGTATTAATAAATTATTTAAAAATAAGCAAATTTTTAGTTTAAAAGGTTAAAAAAAATTTGATTTGTTTAAAAGGTAATTATGCTCCATCATTCGATCATGAGACTATTTAATATCCGTTTCTAAGGATCAGAATTCTTTTTTTATTTTACTTTAATATTGTAAAAATGATATATTTAATACTTTCTTGTGATATGTTGCAGTTTTAAATACCTAAAAGATGACTGAAATTATCAATTCAAAAAACAATTAAGAGCAAGAATCTGAGAAACTGTCACACCTAACATTATGGGGTGATTCATGCCATCTCAGATTTTCTTCAAAAAATTACCAGTTGTTATATATCTTGTCAAAAGACAAAATCTGAAATTTTTTGTCTCAAAGTTGAGTTGTTCATTTTTTATGGCCCCCTGAAGTTCAGAGCGTTGCAGGAAAATTTCAGCGTTTTTGCACGACATGGGAATTACAATGACCCACTGCTCTTAGCGCACACAAAGTGCCTCCAAGTAATTTAAATATCTGAAAAGTAGGAATGTTGATCTTTGTAAAATGGGTGAGAAGTTTGTGGCAAGTTGTTGCCGCAAGGTCACCGAAGGTCGTAAAAAGAAGCATTTTTGCTGTTTTTTGCAATTTTCAACGATTAACTACAGCTTGCGCCTTCTAGTTGCCACGGTAAATAACATGTCATTTGAAAGATATACTTAAAAAGTACTTTAAAAAATTATATATATATTTGAGGCATATTTAATGCGCTCTTAATTATATGAAGTTGAAACTTTAAAATTTTCAAATTTTACCAATATTTTAACTGACATAACTTTTTGCGGCATAAATATATTGAAATAATTTTCTTACCTTTATTTTACTCCGTTATTAGTCTATCCAAAAAGGTAAAATTTATTGAGGCATGTAGCTCCAAAAAAATTAAAACATTTTTCTAACATACCACGTCTTAGCCTTATTTTCTCGAAGCACCTTACTCGAACAACTGTACTTTTTATATACATTTCACCATAAAAACCAATATTTTTAACATTTTATTGTATATAATCTTGTTGGTTATCCATTTAAAATAATATTTTAATATCATTAACATTTACAATTTGTATAAAACAGAAATATATAAAGATAATGCTGTAAAACATTTGTTTTGTAGCTACAAAATGCATGTGAATTATTTATTTGATAGTTCCTTGTACAACAGTTGGATGTCTTTTAAGCTTGGGACAGTAAAAGGATCCACACCGGATAATTGTATAGGACCAAAGAAGATGGTGCTACGATGTACAGTGTCAATGTCATCACGTATCGGCCATTTAAACTCTTGAGCTCCTCTCTGGTGTAGAAATTTCATCTTGAATGAATCATTTCCACAGTCTTCTAGAATTTTCCCTATGTAAAATCTTCTGTCATACATTACTGCATAAAATGAATGAGGATGAAGTTCACTGTTCTTTTCTTCAAAAATTTTGATCTCTTGCCTAATATTCTCTCTTTCTGCTATCTGAAAATCCCAAAATTTATTGAAAAGCTATATTAAATTTTTTAAGAAATTGTTAACAGTTGAAAACATTAAATAAAGCAAATTACATAAAATTAAAAACATAACAAACCTCATTTTCTTCAGTTGCAGTTACTAAAAGATGGCCATCATATTCATTTTCATCTTCTTTCACAGTATCAAAATCTATACCTTTTCCTTTTATTCTGCTGAAATAAGAAATCACTTGTTCATTTGTAAGATATTCTTCTGGACAAAACTTTTTCTTTCCATCTACTGTAAGATGTCTCATCATCTTGACAACACTCTGTGCAGTAAATTTATTACCTGTTTCATAAAAACATTGCTGTAGAAACTGTTTTTGATTTTGACTCAGACGTGTGATTTTTCTTTTTGGTTTCAGTGCCCATCCCAGTTGTGATACCATAGTTGAGAAGTTTTCATTTCTATTAGATGTGCCAGCAATTTCCAAAAAATTAGTAGTTTGGAAGTCTATTTTTTTTGTTATTGTCTCCATTTTTTTAGCAAACAAATTTTTAGCTTTGTCCACTCCTGATAGTAATTTTGGAATAGTATGTTCTCCTCTTGCTATATGCAAGGACAATTCATCTGCAGTTTCAAATGTAGAAGTACAATTGTCTTCAGGACAAAATATGAAGTTAACAAACTTACGACTAAGAGAAATCGATTTGTGATTTTGATTTTTGTCTAACTTTTGTTTTGTGCTGAATGGGATTACTGTTTGAATGCTACAATTAAATTTTATGTTGTTATAAGGAACTTTTTTTTCCTGAACCAATTTCAAAATATTTCCAAAATATCATTTCATTAGATTCGAATTTCACAGAATGGTATGACTGTATTTCATGTATTTTAACACTTTCAACTGAGAATTTTTCTTTATTGATTTCTATAACTGATACTTTAGTATTTTTCATTCTTCCTTTAAAAATGAGGGCATCATACATACACATCTTTAGCTGATGTTACATCATGACCTTCACATATAGATGTTCTAATAAACATTTTAGCAATTGCACTCTCTCGATCAGCTTGATCTTTACCTCTCTGAGGCTCATTATAGTCATGCCTAAGTATTTTTAACCCTAGGTTCTTCGCCATCAGATACCGGCTTTCGCTGCATATATTGCCAGCATAACAGCCTGCATTGTCAGTCTTCACATGTAGTTTCTTCACGCTTGGAAAATCTACTGTAAACTGCTGTCATGTATGCTTTGACACACACAAAGTTGGCAATGCGTCTTGATCACAATATTCGAGAATAGTAAAATAAATTGATTTCTCAACTATTACATTAATTTGTGTAATAAACACATCAACATGCATTGACATGCCCTTTTTACCAAAATAGTCTTGTTGTTTTTCGCGATAGTTTTGCGGCAAAATTTTTTGCGACCAGTCTTGAAGCCAAAAGGCTGTTTCCGCGTCTGTTTCTTGCAGTGCTGCTGCCTTTGCCTTTTCTTGCTGAACTCCCCTCATTATATGCCGCATGTATTCTATAATATTTTCCTTGCAATTTTGAAATCATAGTTGATTTCATCTTTAGCAGCACTATTTTTCATGTTGTTTACTTTGCTTGCAATTTCATCTAATGCAGATAAAAGTGAATGGCACTGGGAACATTCAAACTGGTGTTCATGATCACATTTTATTCTAAAGTTTTCATCCATAGGTGAACTTAGAGAAAATTGAGTGCAGTGGCTGGAACAAATACTGCTTGTTTTTCAGTTTAGTTTGTAAGTTTTTTTCAAGTATCTTTTTCCTAGATCCAAGCTTTTTATGATACTACTTTGGTCAGATTTTATGAAATCAAGCTTCATTACAATGTCAATAAGAGTAGTGTGGTGTGCCTCGGCAACCATCCAGTCCCCTTGTATGTGCCTCGGCAACCATCAAGTCCACTCCCAAAAAACGAACTGAAGTGAGGAAAACCCAGCCGGCTAAACCGGTTGGAGAACCCCTCATACTCACTTCCAAACTGACACTCGTGGAGAAGGGACGCGTTTCCCAAACCAACTATATTTTTAATTTTTACGATGTAAGTTTAATTATATGTTTCTCTTTATTTTATTGTGAATTAAATTTATTTTCCTTAAACCTTCTATTCTTTATTTTTTTTGTAATTACTATATTTAATTAATTTTAATATAGCATGTTATTTTTTTTAATTTTAAAAGCACACACGTGCTATAATTGGTAGACCCGGACTTAAAATTTAAGCTGAATCTTTATGTAATCGGAACTTTCCTAGCAATATTATGGATTTAAATCTATTAGCAATATGCTTATTTTAATTTTATTTATATTCTTTTTTATGTTCGAAACTTTGTATGTTATACCCACGTGTTTGTGTCTGATTTTGTGGTAGTACTGTGCGAGTTTTTTTTTTTTATCTCGTGGATTAGTGTTTATATAGAATGCTTCCATATTAATTTATATATTTTACCTTTATTCTATTTATTGTTTTGATTTTTTTTCTTTGTCAAAAAATGCCGGAAATCGAACAGCCAGGAGACGTGGTGAATGAAGGAGCTTCAGTTAACATTCAACCTTCTCAAATTTCTCGTGTAGCAATTAAACTACCTCCGTTTTGGAAAAACAATCCAGTGTTATGGTTTGCACAGTTAGAATCGCAATTTTCAATTTCTCAAATTTCTACCGACGCTACCAAATTTCATCACGTTGTAGCGGCTATTGAATCTGGTATACTTAACTCTGTTCAGGATTTAGTTTTAAACCCTCCTGCTGCAGACAAATATTCAGCGTTAAAAAAACGATTAATTAGTATTTTTTCAGAGAGCGAAGCTTCAAAAATTAGAACACTTTTGCAAGGACTAGAGTTAGGTGATCAGCGTCCCTCCTATTTGTTAGCTCGAATGCGAGAACTAGCAGGATCCCATCTTAGCGAAAACATTCTTAAATCGCTGTGGTTAGCCAGATTGCCTCAAAATATACAAGCTATTCTTGCTGCGTCAAACGAAAATTTGACTCAAGTAGCTGCAATGGCTGATAAGATTATTGAACTCGCTAGCCCTATTCAAATAAATTCTGCTGAATCAGTTGTAACTAGCGTTAATCCTACACTTTATGATCAAATTTCTGAACTTACCAAACAAATTAATGAGCTAAAAATGAGTTTTCAGGAAACCCAGCAAAATAGACAAGGACGTGAGCGCACTAATACCTATCAGGGTAATAGAAATCGTAGTAGGTCACGTTCTAGACAAAATTATTACCGTGAACCACAGAATAACATGTGTTTTTATCACACTAACTTTGGAGATAGAGCTAGAAAATGCAAACCCCCGTGTACTTTTCAAAATTCGGGAAACCAACAGGGCAGCCACTCCCGGCCATGAGTGGCGAACGCCATATTGATCGTATTTATTTGGCCGATCCCTCTACGAAATTAAAATTCTTGATAGACACAGGCGCAGATGTTTCAGTCATTCCGAAATTTTGTTCAAAAGCTAATTATCCAGAAACTTTGGTGCTATATGCTGCAAATGGTTCTAAAATCCAAACATATGGTACTAAATTAATAAATCTTAGTTTAAATTTACGCAGGAAATTTTCTTGGAACTTTATTATAGCCGATGTAACTCAGGCAATCATTGGAGTTGATTTTTTAAATCATTTCAATTTATTGGTCGATGTTCGTAACAACTGTTTAATTGATAAGTTAACTAATTTAAAATCAACTGGTTTCCCCTCAAACAAATCAACTCAAATTACTGAAATTACTCCCGTTCTAAATAATTCACCTTTTCAGCAAATTTTAAATGAATTTCCATCATTGACAAACCCTTCAATAGTAGGTAAACTAAACTCAGAGTCGCTGGTTTATCATCATATTGAGACTCTCGGACAACCCGTTTATGCGAAACCCAGAAGACTCTCGCCTGATATCCTTGAGGCTGCAAAGAAAGAATTTGAGTATTTGTTAGAACAGGGAATTATTCGTCCATCAAAAAGCCCCTGGGCTAGTCCGCTCCACATGGTAAAGAAAGCAAATGGTGATTGGAGGCCATGTGGGGATTATCGTCGTGTTAATGCAATAACCGTCCCCGACCGATATCCCGTTCCTCATATCCAAGATTGTACGCAACAATTTGAAGGAATGACAATATTTTCAACTCTAGATTTAACCCGAGCGTACCATCAAATTCCTGTTTTTCCTGGGGATATTCCAAAAACAGCGGTTACAACGCCATTTGGCCTCTTTGAATATGTATATATGCCCTTTGGCTTGAGAAACGCTGGTCAAACTTTTCAAAGATATATACATCAAGTTCTGTCAGGGTTTAATTTTTGCATCCCGTATTTTGACGATTTGTTTATTGCATCCAAAAATTCAGATGAACACAGAAAACATTTAAGACAAATTTTCACAAGACTTGAAGAACACGGGTTGAAACTCAACCCTTCAAAATGTGTTCTCGGTAAACCGCAAGTTTCATTTTTAGGGTGCTTAATTACACCATCAGGCGTTAAGCCTTTACCTGAAAAGGTAAAAACGATCACTGATTACCCCCAACCAAAAAATATTGCGGAGCTTCGCAGATTTTTAGCAATGATCAATTTTTATCGACGATTTTTACCCAATGCAGCTCAAACCCAAGCCCCATTGCATGATTTTTTGAAAAACTCCAAGAAAAATGATAAAACTTTGATCCCTTGGAACGATATCGCAGTGGAAGCATTTAATAAATGTAAACTTAATTTAGCTAATTCTGCTACTTTGTCATATTTTTCACCTAATCATAACTTGTCAATAATGGTGGATGCATCTGATTCGGCCATAGGTTCTGTTTTGCAATCCCACACACCATCTGGCATTCGCCCAATAGCATTTCATTCCCGTAAACTAACCGCAACAGAAAAAAACTACAGCACTTATGATAGAGAGTTATTAGCCATTTACTGTACAATAAAACACTTCAGATATATTTTAGAAGCCCGACAGTTTATCATATTTACTGATCATCGCCCTTTAATCTTCGCCTTCAATAAAAAATCCGAATCTTGTTCTCCACGCCAACTTCGGCAGTTAGACTTTATCGCACAGTTCAGCACAGATATCAGACACATTTCCGGTTCAGATAACACTGTTGCAGATGCTCTTTCTAGAATAAACGCGATTAACCTTTCCACAACTGACCTTAAAAGCTTGGCAGATTGTCAAAAGACTGATGAGGAACTCAAATTTTTAGTTTCTTCCAATAACTTATCAATAGATTTAAAACCTTTTAAGATGGGAAATAATCTCGAAATCTTCTGCGATGTCAGTAAGGAAAAAGTACGACCTTATATACCCAAAGAACTTCGCCATGAAGTATTCTGCTCATTGCACAACTTGTCGCACCCTGGAATACGCGCTACCAAGCGCCTGGTCCAAGATCGATTCATCTGGCCGTCAATGTTGAAAGACGTAACAGAATGGACTCGTTCCTGCCTGGCTTGCCAACGAAACAAAGTCCAAAGGCACACTGTAAGTCCATTACAGCCTTTCAACCTACCTTCTGAGAGATTCCAACACGTGCACATTGACTTGGTAGGACCCCTTCCACCCTCTGATGGTTTTAATTATTTGCTGACGTGTGTTGATCGTTACACTAGGTGGCCGGAGGCCATCCCTCTCAGTGACGTCTCAGCGGAAACAGTGTCCAAGGCCTTCGTCGCTCATTGGATATCTCGCTTTGGAGTTCCTGCCATCTTGACTACAGACCAAGGCCGACAATTTCAATCACATCTCTTCTCCTGCCTGAGGTCTATGTTTGGAATACAGCGAATCCGCACCACCCCCTACCATCCTTCTTCAAACGGTATGGTTGAACGGTTCCACCGTTCTCTGAAGCAAGCTCTTCGGTGCCACAACACTAAATGGACTGAATCGTTACCAGTAGTTTTACTAGGACTGCGAACGTGCTTCAAGGAGGATCTCAATGCATCTTGTGTTGAGATGGTCTATGGACAAACTGTTGTCTTACCTGGAGAGTTCTTCGAGCCGTCTTCCGATGCTCCAAGTGACCCTTCAACTTATATTTCGAAACTTAGAGAAACCTTTAGAACTCTAAAACCTACACCTGCGTCCTGCCATTCAAAATCATCATGTTTCGTACATCCAGCTTTAGAAACGTGCTCCCATGTGTTCGTAAGAATCGATGCCTTGAAACCTGCACTGTCATCACCTTATGATGGACCTTTCGAAGTTCTCCATAGAACTGAAAAACATTTCACGATTAAGAAAAATGGGAAGGAAGCCACCATAAGCATTGACCGTCTCAAACCAGCTTTTCTCTTAAACACCGACTCAGCAACATCAGATCCCATACTAGAGGAAAGAACAGACTCAGCGGTTTCAACTCCACAAGCTCAATGTGAGCAGGGTAAACCTTTACCTGTTATGACTCGCTCTGGCAGAAAAGTCAAGTTTAATCCTAGGTATTTGTAATTCTTCTTAAATCACTTTATAGACTTTTAGTGACTTTATAGACTGTTTCGTACCTTTGGTACTAAGGGGGGAGTACTGTGGTGTGCCTCGGCAACCATCCAGTCCCCTTGTATGTGCCTCGGCAACCATCAAGTCCACTCCCAAAAAACGAACTGAAGTGAGGAAAACCCAGCCGGCTAAACCGGTTGGAGAACCCCTCATACTCACTTCCAAACTGACACTCGTGGAGAAGGGACGCGTTTCCCAAACCAACTATATTTTTAATTTTTACGATGTAAGTTTAATTATATGTTTCTCTTTATTTTATTGTGAATTAAATTTATTTTCCTTAAACCTTCTATTCTTTATTTTTTTTGTAATTACTATATTTAATTAATTTTAATATAGCATGTTATTTTTTTTAATTTTAAAAGCACACACGTGCTATAAGTAGCAAATCCAATAAGCCCATCAGCTGTGGTGTTATCTAAGCCACTCAAAAATTTTCTTTGACTTGGATTGAAAGAATTGAGGAGGCGAAGCAATGACGAAGTACTTAAACTTCGAAGTCAATATTTTTACAGAATTCCATATAGTCAAATACTACATGAGTTTTTAATGCTGTGAGCACAACATGTGGAGTAACATGTTTTAATCCACAATCATATTTTAAAGTTGTAGTTCCATAGGCAATATCTTGTAAAGCATCTGTAGTAAATAAAAAATCTAAAAAATGATCTACTTTTGTCATGTCAAGACGGTTTCTAGTAATTTTGAGATCTGGAGGCATATGGCCAGTACCAAATTGTGCTCGTAACTCTCTTGCTTTCCTGACCATCCTCTGTGAGCATTCAAACTTACTTATAATTTCTGATTTACTATATTTGACAGGATCCAATAATGATAATAAAGTAAGCTTCAGCTTTTGAGATGGAGCATTCTTAAAAGCTGATATTAGTTCTTCTAAATATTCATCATCACTCTCTGACTCAGAACTGCTACTTTCAGACACAACTTTTCGAAAAGCATATTCCTGCTCAGGCGCCATTTTTTTGGATAATTTGTCTTTAAACTTAGTTGTAACTTCGCTATATTTTCTTTTCATGTAACGTAGAGTACTTGTAGAAACTTCCGCTATAGGAGACTTAATTGAAATTTAACTGGACTGATATCAAGACATGCTTGAATAAATGAATTGGTCTGAGCTTTGTCTGTTTCTACTAATCGACAATTGGGAACTTTAAAAGAAGGATCACTTGAAGTGGTGGGTTCCCCTTCAATGTCATCGTTTTTCAGCTCATGTACTCCTTTCGACAGAAAATAGTCACGATGCTTTGAGCATACTGTTCCTCCAATTGGAAAGTTAAAAGAGGGGTTATGTTTGCATATTAATTTATATGTTGTCCTTGCAGTTCTCAGACCTTCTGCCTTTTTTCTACTCTCAGTGTGATGAGGGTGTAATTAAACGGTAGGCACTCTCCAATAAATTCCAAAATCAAAACGATGCTTTGCGCATAGTTTAACTCCTTCAGGTAAGACTTTTCCACTTCTACTAGAAATTAATTTTTTCTCAGACACAATAGTTTCAGGAGCTTTCATTTTGATTCTTTCTAAATAGATGCGCACATCAGCTTCCAAATCTGATTCACAAAACAAACCATCCCTTCTACTTTTACTGTGCCTTCCACAGTTAAATAATTCATCATAGAAAAAGCATTCTTTATAAAGATCTGAATTTTGTTCTTCCATATTCTCAAAAACTTATATATTTAATAAAAAAATATAAACTAACAAAAATCACCTTAAAATATATATTTACTTACATGAATTTTTTTTAATAAATTTATTCTGACTAAAAAGAAATATTGTTCTGATGTTCTGATAATCCAGAAGACAAACCAAAAGTATAAACAATGAAAATAATAGAGTTGAGATTTTATTCTTCTTCAAAATTTTATAAGGCAAACAAGAAGAGTTTAGATACAGTGTTTTTCATGCATAAAATTAAAAAATTGTTGTTTATAGTTTAATTAGTTTTCGGTACCAAAATTAATGAAGTTATTGGGTTAGTCCTAAAAGAATTTTAGATAATAAAACTAAATACAACTAATTTCACAATTCATACTAAACAAAATTTATTAAAAATATCTATTTTTCATAACAAATATCAAAATTTATTAAAAATGTTTATTTTTATTAACAAATATATGAAAAATATGAAGTAATTCAGCTCTGTTTAATGAAGAAGAGAAACTACATAAATAAGGTGTGAAAAATAAATGTTTTAATTTTTTTGAAGCTACATTATCCGGTGTGGATCCTTTTACTGTCCCCAAGCTTAAAAAACATCGAACTGCTGTACAAGGAACTATTAAATAAATAATTCACACACATTTTGTAGCTACAAAACAAATGTTTTACAGCATTATCTTTATATATTTCTGTTTTATACAAATTGTAAATGTCAATGATATTAAAATATTATTTTAAATGGATAACCAACAAGATTATATACAATAAAATGTTAAAAATATTGGTTTTTATGGAGAAATGTATATAAAAAGTACAGTTGTTCGAGTAAGGTGCTTCGAGAAAAAAAAGCTAAAACGTGGTATGTTAAAAAAATGTTTTAATTTTTTTGAAGCTACATGCCTCAATAAATTTTACCTTTTTGGATAGACTTATAATGGAGTAAAATAAAGGTAAAAAAATTATTTCAATATATTTATGCCGCAGAAAGTTATGTCAGTTAAAATATTGGTAAAATTTGAAAATTTTCAAGTTTCAACTTCATATAATTAAGAGAGCATTAAATATGCCTCAAATATATATATAATTTTTGAAAGTGCTTTTGTATATCTTTCAAATGACATGTTATTTACCGTGGCAACTAGAAGGCGCAAGCTGTAGTTAATCGTTGAAAATTGCAAAAATGCTTCTTTTTACGACCTTCGGTGACCTTGCGGCAACAGCTTGCCACAAACTTTTCACCCATTTTATAAAGATCAACATCCCTACTTTTCAGATATTTAAATTGCTTGGAGGCACTTTGTGTGTGCTACAGTGGGTCATTGTAATTTCCATGTCGTGCAAAAACGTTGAAATTTTCCTGCAACGCTCTGAACTTCAGGGGGCCATAAAAAATGAACAACTCAACTTTGGGGCAAAAAATTTCAGATTTTGTCTTTTGACAAGGTATAGAACAACTGATAATTTTTTGAAGAAAATCTGAGATGGCATGTATTTCAGGTGTGTCACTCTCTCAGATTCTTGCTCTTAATATTTTTGAAGATGAATTTAAATAACTCCATATGTTTTGTTTTGCTATATCATTTTATACTATCGCAGTATTTAGAGCAGACAGTTGCTTGTGGGTGTGGATGATATAAGTAAAAGAAGCATACAAAATAATAATAATAATTTCAGTAATACCCTCAATATCATATTTTTAAACTTCTTGTAAAAATGTAGTAAAAAAATAATTGTCGCAAGCAAAATAAATATTAAGTAAGAACGAAACAAAAATGATATCAAAATATGCTGAATCACTAGTGAGACAGATGGGATGAAAGACATCGAAAACAATTTGATAGAATTGTAAAACTAGAAGGTGTTTCTAAAATCCGGAAATCAAACATTTATTTTTTCGGTCACAAAATTTATCAAGGGCTATTCGTTAGATTTCAATATGGGTTAAGTTTTTTCTTTGATTAAATATTAAACATTAACAAATATTTGTCTTTTAAAACCTTTCATTCTATAATAAAAATAATTATTCTATAATTGAAATTCTAAAACTAACTGCTAATTGATATAAAGCTTTAGTGTGTTCCATTGATATATTAAATGTCTTCGATCGGCGGAACCCCGACATTACGATTAAATTTTTTTAAGGTAATTACGAACATTATAACCTAAAAACAGACTATTTTTAAAATATTTAATTAGAGGAATGTAGATTTTTCATCGTTTAATCATTATCAATCTTAAATACGGTTTTATATCCGACAATTAAATTTGCAGTCCTTGTGCTATATCTAGTCTAGTTTTGAATTTATTTTTGGTATATAGGGGAGAGTGGCTCACCTTGGGACACTTTTTTATTTTCATTTTTTTAAATTTTTTTATTTTGATCAATTATTGTCAAAATTTTACATGGTATTCTTGTAACATTTGAAAACATTATTAACTAGGTTTTGATTTTGTATCTGTCATAGAAAAAATTTTAAAAAATTTTTAGTTACCTTGTTATTTGTCCCAAGGTGTACCTCCTAGTGGGGCACCTTGGGACAGTTAAAAATATGTGAAAAGTTAAGTAGAAATTTTCTATACATGGCATAACTAAATAAATTTAAATTTTTTAATTTTGTTAATAAAGTTTTATTTTGTTAGTTTCAACTTCTTGTATGCAAATCCAATTGTTCAGAATCAAATACCAAACCTAAAGAACGTTCAAAGCTTTGCTCTGCTTAAGTTTTAACGAAATATCATTTGAATCTATGTATGATTTGTCTTCTTTTTTGGGATAAATAAATGTTGCAGATTGATTCACTCTTCTCAAAACAGATAACTCTTACTCATCTCCATCAACGCAACCTACAAGGGCAACAACAGATCTTTTACCAGCAAATTTGATATGAGCAAAATCTCCAATACGTAATCTTGTTTCACTACTTTTTTCTAGACGTACTTTTTTCTTATCGTCAAATATTTTGTTTGCCACTCTCACTGTTCATTTCATTTAAGCTGCAAGCATCATCATCACTGTTATCATTGCATAAATCACTAATTACTGGCTTACTTCAGGATGCATTTCTGACTAATTCAGATTGCATTAAATCCTCATCTTCTCAGATTTTTTTTTAAATTTTACGTTCTCCCAGTTTGGAGGAATGTATGTGCACGTGCATTACATATTGTTAATCCTTAATAGTACTTGGAGGTTTGTAACATATAGTGTACCAAATTTGTTTCTTCCTCATCTGTGAATATTTTGCGACTCTGCATCACATTTAAAATATATTTAAAGTTAGAATTTGGCTGCTCTCTTATTTTGAAGGAAATAAAATTGCAGTTCAGAGTGGTCTTACTAATACTGTAGAATTCAGCAGCTTTCTTACAAGCCATTTCCTCTGATAAAATTTGCAGCTGCTTTTTCAACATTGTTAGCACAAATTGCTGCATTATTTTTATACTTTTTGCTTCCAATTCTTGTGATAAGTTACGTCTAATGAGTTCCTAAAATAAGAAATAATAATCATTAATAAACACAGATTATATAAATTAAAAAATACTTTGCATGCACAATATCTTTTTGCTAAAAAATATTTTTAATAAGGATTAATTATGCATATCTTGTGTCCCAAGGTGGGCCACATTCATCTGTCCCAAGGTGCACTATATACTTAGTAGGATATTTTAAAATATCATACTTTTAGGCTTAGTATTAGAACAATTAAATTTGATAGCTTCTAAAGGCAAAGCTTTATACTTCATTATATTACCCATTATTAAAAAAAAATTATTAAAATTTCTTTCTATAACAAGTTAAACTTTTGTATAAAAGTAAAAAAACATGCTTCAAAAAATAAAAATTCTAATAAATTCTTACCTGCTTAATCAATAGATTCAAAATATATTCCAAGATTAGGTGATGCTGACATATATCTGTATCTAAAAGGACTAAAATATAATTTAAAATTTAAGACCAAAAATAAAAATGTCCCAAGATGAACTGTGTCCCAAGGTGAGCCACTCTCCCCTATACATAAGCTGAAAATGAATAAGATAAGCCGAATTATGGTTTACTTCTAAATGAACTGAAGATACTTGTTATAAACCTTAAAAATGGTAATTTGGAAAACATTTTTCAAGAATCTCAAGTATCCAAATGACTTAATTTATTAAATTTTAAAAATATCTGCAAGGCAGGTGTGTATATTTGGGGCTGATGATTATGAAATCTAACACTAAACTGTGAGAGCGTGGGTTCTATTCCAGCTGATGACAGTTTTTAATTATTATTTCTTAATACTAAAAAATGTTTTTCTTGTTTTTTTTTAAGTGTGCATGTTAAAAACTAATAATTTAAAAAACTAGAAGCCTCCGCTTCCTGTTCATTTTGTTCACTAACCCTCGTGGTTGCTTCTGCATTAATTGCAGATTAAGAGGAAAAACGGTTTATTTCCATTTTTTTTCTACAAAAATTACGATTGAATTACCATTTTCATTTTGAAGATAACTAAATTTAGGCAAATCAATAAAATTGGTACCAATCAAAGAATTGGAAAATTGATACCTGCCGCAGAGTTATTACTCAGTGAAGATGGACTCAAGGGATAGAGCATTCACCTCCGAATGAGGTGCACCGAGTTCGAATCCCAGTGATGGCTGGTCGATATGAATTCCACACCCGGCTTTTACCGACCACAGTGCTGACGTGAAATATCCTCAGTGGTAGGCGGATCATGGATCAGAGTCCCTTTGCCGTCAGCCTAACCGTGGGAGGTTCTCGTTTTCTTCCACTCTATGTAACGCAAATACGGGTTAGTTCCATCAAAAAGTCCTCCTTGAAAGCAAAAATTTATTTCAATACTTGATCTTGAAGTTCTCTTGTATGCTGGATTGTGTTCAAAAGTACAAGGTTACGGAGTTGAACATTAGTAGTCGTAAACTCGAAATTGGGTGGGCTGTTCAATGACTGTTTTAAAATAAACTAATAATTTAGCCACGATAGCTTGATGAGAATGGGAGTTCGAATTCAGCCGTCTGAATAATACCCATGTATAAAATGGTGACTGGTGCATGTTAAATTTGTCGGGGTCATAAACTCCTCCAAGTTCTCATAACAATTCAATGCTTCTGGGTACTGATCCAGGAGTTTTCTTGTCTTCTGGATAGGTTTTAAAATTTCAAGGCTAAGTAGTTAAACATTGGCTCAAAATTGAGTCAGTTTTTCAACGGCGATTATTTAAAAAAAAACTAATAATCAAATTGTATTTTCTTGTATTCTTTCTAACTCCTTGCATATTTTCTACACACCTTCATAATTTGATGTTTCTAAGTCTTACAGATTTTGAGCTACAAAGCAAAATGTAAAGTTAAAAAAAAATTGAAAAAAAAATTGAAAAAAAAAATTATTTAAAACTGCAAATAACAATTTATATAAAAAACTTAAATAAAAAGTAAAAAATTCAAGCATTATTTGGCCCAGGAGAATAAGTTAAGACAATTAGGCATGAATGACATGTAGTGAGAAACAATAATCTCGAAGATACATTTGCAAAAATTGACATTTCACTTCCAATTGTTTTGTCACTCAAGATAACTAATTGTAGTAGCGAACGTTTATTCTCCAGACTAAAATTAATAAAAAATGAGTTAAGAAACAGTATGACTCAAGAAAGATTGAATCATTTGTCAATTATGAGCATTGGATATGATGTCTTACAGGAAATTGATTTTGATGATGTGATAGAAGATTCGCCTCTCAAAAAGCGCGAAAAGTATTGTTACCTTAAATTTTCGATAGAAATAAAGTATATAAGCTTTAATAATTAATTTATATGTTTTTTACTCTTAAAATAAAATTATTCTTAAAAATTATTCAAAAAAAATTTTTTTTCTCTAAATTTACTCATAAAGGGCCCCCAGATAATGACAGGCCCAAGACCCCTATAAACATAAAAACGGCTCTGACCTCTTTGAATCATTTACTAAATCTAATTTGTGTAGGGCACATGTTTAAGATCCAGTTTTTAAAAAATCTGGCAAATCAGGCAGGTTTGAGTACTCGATGTTTTTGATTTTCTGGTTTGTTTGCAACATGTATTTAATTCTTTATGTAAAAGTATTAAATATATGTTTTTCTTCTTTTTTTTCGAGAAAAAAAATTTTTTTTTGAAGAAAACAAATTAAGAGAAATGAGGAAAAAAAATTTTTTTTCCTCACGTTTTGGAGGTCAAAACTGAAGATTTCTGAAATTTAAAAATATATATATCAGTTTACAAGTGGCAATACTTTTTGTGAAACGTGTGAATCACGTCACACAACCGCTATTTTATGTCCTACGGCTTTCACACAAACTATAAGACATAAATGCTTTCAGTGGGCCTTTAGAGGGTTAAAAATCTTAGAATAAAGGCTATTTTCTACTTCGACAGACAAAAATTTTCTGGCACCAAGAGCCAACTACAAAGGTATATATTTCCAGGGCTAAAGAGACTAGAAGGGTTGGTTCACTCCTTTGAAGAAACTCTCGCCGCGCCAATCCTCCGATTTTCTCTAGTGACGTCACTTTGGCGCAAAGCTCGCACTTTTACACTAGAACAGAGCGTTCGGCCTTACTAGCTCTAACTAATATTGGAGTATTTCTTTTTGTGACATATTCTAAGACATTTGTTATTTTCTATAATGTCTTTCCTCATTTTTTGCAGTGAATTTACAAAAATTTAAAACTATTATGGAAAAGCTAGTTTACGCAATTGCAACTTGCAAAAATTCTGATAGAGGAAAAAATATAATTTTCCGCGTGTTCCCTAAAGTAAATGAATAACTATGTAAAGAATGGACACATTTAATATAAAACAGCAATACGTTTTTTTCTATCGTTAAGAACTTTATTTATAAAAATTCTTTATCTAAATAGAAATCGCCTCGCTACTTCAAAAAGAAAGGCAGGTGAAAAAAATTAAAAAAGGGTTAAAGTCAAAGAAAATTAAAACGTAAGTAAAAAGTATAAATAAAATATAAAGAGTATAGTTGAAATTCTCCTAATTTCATAACATATTTTTTAATGTAGTTATTCTAAATATTTATGATTTTTTTTAAAAATTATATTCTCTTAAATTTAAATATCTATAAATTATATCATCTTAAATTTAAATATCTATAAACAATTGTAAAATTTCTAATGTCATTATGAACTTAAATTATTATTTTGTTTCAGTAATTAGCGTTTAAGGTTGATGTTTCCTAAAGATTAAGTATGAACAAATTGCTATTAACGGCATTTTTTAAAAATCAGGGATTCTAAATTTAACTCAACTTATTGATATAAAAGAATATGTAGATAAAAAAGTGTCGATATATGCTTTCATTTTTCTTAATGATTAAAGTTAAAACGGAACTTTTTAAAATAAAGTATTTATAGTGTCATTTTCGCCAACTAGTAAAATATTTTTATAAGTTTTAAATGGTATTTTTTTAATATAATAGCCAAGAACGTTTTTTTGAACTATGTTTATGAACGGAAATAATGTGTTAATTACGTAAAGTTTGAAAGCTAATAACCAGAAAAAGTATAACTTATTTTTAAAAAGAGAAAGATGCAAAGTTATCATAATATCTTTGCTTGTAATCTCCGAGATATGTGGACACAGTGACGTCATGAGGAGGGAAATCGTAGCTTCAGCTGTAAGAGCGGAGTGAACTAGCCCTTCGATTCTCTTTAGCCCTGATATATTTCAGTAAATACATATTATAAGTAAATAAGTAGTATCTTAAGAACTAAACATATATGTGGTGTATATTTGGGGTTACCTTAAAATAGCAAGGAGCTGAAATTATGTAGACTTTCAAGGTCATGAACTGCCTTTGATAAAACTAAACAAGTATGAAATTTGCTGGGAAAGAAGATTTTTAAAGTTGTTAATAATAAAAAGGTTTTGATTTCATTAGATTCATCCTAAAAAATCCATAGAATCTTTGTCTGCGCAGCAATGGACTGCCCATAAAAAAGCTCTTATAACTTCTGATCTATCAGTTATATAGACTTAAGTGATGTTTTATTCTGGGCAGAATACATAGAAACAATCTGTCACTTATAGATTAGCAATCTGTAAGTTCCACCTTTTTGTCCCCGCAATAAGTTCTGCATTGAGACGGCAGCTCACCCAGGGAGGACTACAGATATTCGCATTGTGCCTAAATCACATAATTTACAGCATTCCATTCTGATTAATCCCAAAACTATCAGGATAATCGATAACTATTACATATGTATAAGAGGGATTTCATTCAATCCAACGTAAAAAAATTAAGTTTTTCCCCAGCCTTCTAAGCATTCTAGGTAGTAGAGACTAAAGCTATATCCTCTGTGCGTTAACTTCAGGTTGGGCCTAAATAATATTTTTTAAAACAATTTGCAGCATTTCTGTTTTTAATTACTCTGGTACGGGTCTCAAAGTTTAGGGGCATATCATAAAAAAGTTTATTCAGTAACTTAGGTCTGTTAACTGATTTTGTTTTTGATGTACTTAAGGCTTTTTTACAGCTCATTTCATACTTGCAGTGTCGTAGTAGGAGAGGGGGAAACGAGGGGGGTGGCCGTTCCCCGAAATACTTAATTTGTTGCAGTACAAAAAAATTTAAATATTTAAAAAAAATTTCAAGCCATTTTTTTTTCTTCTTTACATTCTTTGTTCATTTAATAGTTTTTTTTTATGAAGTGAAATATAAATTTCAGCTCGGTTGAGGAAAATTTTTTTTTTGTCCTGAAAGTGCAACTAAATGCAACTTTTGGAATCGTCTGTAACCAGACGCAATGAGAATATAAGATTAGTTCAGTTTAAAAAAAAATGCAATTTCTAAAACGTTTATAGTATTTAACGACTGTAGTAGTTTTAATTAATTTCATGCGGTTCGTAAAATTTTGAATATCAAACGAGATTATTTTCTTTCTAACAAAAATCAGCCAACCCTGTAAAAAGATGAGACCCCAAATATTTTTTTTCAACTACAGCACCTCATACTTGTCTAGTTTTGGCGAAGACAGTTAATGTTGAGCATCATTTTAGTTTTTTGCTACTTTAAGCTCCCTTTTAAGGTATGCCAAGTGTCGATTGTTTTAGGTACTACTAATTATGACAATTAAAAAAAAAAAAAAAAAACACATTTCTAATAGTTTTACATAAAGAACATATGCTGAAAATTTCTACAAAGTCAAGTGCTCAATCCATCCTAACTCTTAAAAAAAAACTAGCTCTTTCAAATGAATGAAAATTCAGCTTTTTTATTCTTTCTATTTTCTAAAGTTTTGAAAGCATATAAATACCAGATTTCACCCGCAGAACAAAAAGAACTGAGTTACAAGTTCTTAGGGTAATGAAAGGGTGAGAGTTATTAAACAAAGGAATCCAAATGAATGAACACTTGTAATGAATTAAGAAAAGTTTCTAGAATGGCTATTATCATTCATCGATGTAAATGATCATCGCTGATTTAATTAGGGTAAATCTATCTTCAATAGATGTCAGAAAATCGCTTGATATTTTAAAACGAACTAAGTAAAAGAACTATTGAAAGGTGGAAAAACTAATATAAACTTTCAAACCGCGTTAAATCGTTCATTTTAAATTTTGCTAATCCTACCAACGTGCTAATACTTTAAGACCCTTCTGTAAATTTCAAAAATGTAGGGTCAAATGTCGATTCAGTAAAACTAAAACATAAACAGAGTAATCAGTTTAGCTTTAATTGTATTTCTAAAATTGAACTTTGAAAAACAATTTTTTTTCTTTTCTAGAGTATACATTCTGGTGGTTTATGAAATCAAATGCTAACAGAACGGACGTGATTTTAATAAGCAGTGGGCATTGCGTTTTTGTTTAAAGTTTTGAGAATTCATAATTAGAAGTTTTACGCGTAAGTAACCCATTAATAAATATGTTGTTTTATTCCAGCTGCAAAATACCATACAAAAACTAACACAATTGTCTTGTTACTTGGGTTACCGTATTTTCCATATAGCGTCGATTTCTACCATCATGTCTATTTATAGGAAGTAAGTTTTTTATCTGATTGCGTAACTTAATAGTTGACTAGTTAACTATCATAATTGAGGTCAATCCTCTGAGTTATTAGCGAGCCACTTAAGTTTGTGGAAATTCGATCAAATGAACAAAAGTTACTTAGAGTTATAAGTTCGTTGCATCATCCTCGCCAGCTTAATAAAAAGTTTTATAGTAAAATTTTAAGAGCAAAATCATGTGTTAACTTTCTTAAAAGTTTTGTTTTTCTTATTTTTCCTTCTTTTATATTTCGACAAAAATAAAAAAACCTTTTGTTTGCAAATTATGCAATGGGATACCTACAAATGACGTAGTCTTGATCCTTATTGGTTGTTGAAACGTGGCATTTGTTTACGTTAGCATTCTTTCCATTCTATTTTGAGTAAGCCGAGTCCGTCAAGTATCAATTCTCGTAAGTGACACATTCTTACACAAAGATTCTTTTACAAATATTTCAATTCTTTCACTATATATTTCTTACTTAACACAAATACAGGCATGCATGAAGACACGTAGAACATAAACAAATTAATTATGCATCGGAGCTGCCCGGTACACAAAGCAAAAGTATATAACACGGCTACACTAAAATGCATAAATAATAAATCAATGTTAAGAGAAAGAAGTAGAAGAGAAAGAATATGTTTTAACAAATTCGATAAGCGATGTGGCGCTTTATTTAATTGACTTCACGTTAATTAATATTCTAACTTAATGTGGAGAAACTTAGCTCAACTTTAACACGCTATTTGGCTCATAAACGATCCACTGGAGCGAGCTGACGTCATAGGTCACACATGTAGGTATCTGTGATCTTCATCTTGGCGCAAGTACCCAGTTGTTAAAGTTTTATGTAAAAAATATTTTGTTAAAATGAACGATAACCTGGATTTGAAAAAAAAATTTAACCTAACGAAAACAGATTGTATTACTAAAATGGAAAAAAAAAATTTTTTTTGATGTCATTTAACTCGATAACGAGACTTCAAGCAGTTCAAATGCAAAATGGTTTTTATCGCTCTTTTTTTAATCTTTTTATTTCTTAAAAATTTCATTATCGATATCAAAATGTGAATCTGGCAATATCTCATCCATCTTTTTATGTTACATTTGGCATCCACTGAAGCTCGAGCCTATAAAATAAAGCGAAAGAAAAAAAGATTCTGTAACAATGGAAAAACACTCAATATATAGAATTAAAACATTGAGTAAAAATTTACGAAAAACACACTTAAAATAGCAATAACCATCGAAGAAAATAAGCATTTAAAATTGCTTTTGAACTAAAAAAAAAAAAAAAACTAAAAAATAAAAGGCATGATTAAAAAACACTGACAAAAATACAACTTTTAACATTGATTATGGATTAAATACCTATTGGATTCAGGCCTGTTGAATAAATATTAATGTAATTAAATATTTATTCGAATGTAATTAGATACTTTTTTTAAAGCATTTAATGTACAATGGTCAATTTGAAGTTTGTGGAAATAAAGTTTTAGTATTATGCTTTTTAATAACAAATAATACAATTATATAATAGTTTTAATAGTATTATTATCTAGAATGCATTCATTAATAATAGTCTCTCAGGGGGTTAATCTTGTCATAAACTAAAAAAATAAATTTTAAAAATTTAGGAAATGCTTAATTTTAATACAACTATTTTTAGAAAACAACCACTCATTTAAAAATCATTATTTGCATTTTGTTAAATATTATGAAATGCAAAATGCTCTTTTCCTTTCTATTAACTTTATACTAATACTTGTATGTTATTATTATAAATTTTTTAATATTGAATCATACTAAATTTGTACTTTTTTTTCCCCGGGACTTTTAATTCAGGCTGTTCTTTTCGGTGTTTTTTCCCCGTTGCTATTTGTATATTCACCTTTGTCATACAGTTTCAAGCTTCACTGCTTCACCTTATTCTATTGTCACACGTCAGGTTATTTACTATGTGTTAATGATCATACATGTTTTTATTATGTATGAAAAAGATATTAAAAACTAATATAAAAACATTTAATCAACCGATTTTAAATGTTTATAGACTAACAAATAGTCATTAAATTAGCGTAATTTTTTATCAAGGTTCTTTTTTCAATGTTCCAGAATTTTAGGGGGAGGGGGAAGCAAATAGCGAAGAGAGAAATACGGAAAAGGAATAATAATGACTCTTATAAAATCGGATTATCATAGGAAGATTGAAAATTCAAATATCTTCTTTTGCTTAAAAAAAAAAAAACTCTTTACATCAAAAACTTCCGATTTCTTTTCCTCTGTTTTGATTAAAACTGCTGTTTAACTTATCCGATATCCGTTATTACTAATCTACCAGATTAATCTTGGAAACAAACGTCATCCAGTTTCCAAGTTTAAGGAACTGAATTGTCGTGTAAAGCCATGTCTTAATGTTATTTTCATTTAACTGTGATAACAACTAAGTATCATTAGCTATGGATTGATTACTCGATTGTTTTCTTCAAACGGTGTGTGTTCTATCATTCTTATAATAATGAGTAGAAAAAAATATCTTATTGGCACACTATTTCGAAAGAGAAAAAATTATTTCGAAAAATTCATTCAAATGTTTTGATTGTTGAACCGGATGTGAAAATACCTTTAAAATTTGAATTGCACTGATTTAAACCGGATTCCATTAATGTTATCAATAGAAAAAAGCTTAAAAAAAAAAGTCTATTTCAATTTTTTATTTGTACGTTCAAGTTGACTATAAAAAAAACTAAAAAAAAGAGAAAAAAAAGAAAAAAAACTGTGCTTATTATTATTGTTTGCGCTAGATACCGATAAGTTATACTTTTGGCATAAATATATATTGCTTCATATATTTCAATAGTTAATTGACCGAATTTAATAAAGATAATTTTTTTTTTTGCATTTCTTTTCTTCATTTCTTATAATTGAAACTACCATCTGAAATCATTTAATAGGTCATCGAAGATGAGTTATTTCTATTTTGAACAGACACTAAACTAAGTACTTCGTTTTTGTTATAACTATGTAATAAATATATTAATTTTTTTCTTCATTTAATTAAGTTTTTTTTTATAACGAGTGTTTAACATCTCTTGGCTTAAAAATATGTATTATTTTTTTACTCGATAGTTAAAATTTTAAAACAATTATTCGATTGAAATTTTGAAAATCAAAAGGAAAAACTGCAGTTAAAGGTTCTAGCTTTTAACTACATTTCTAATTATAAACTAACCCTTCGTGCTTCAGACTGCGACTTCTCTTACCCCTACTCCTGTATTTTGATAATTAAGAATCTGAATCTACCGACAAAATATAAGTTAGCTAACAAGTTCATAGAAAGAACATTTTGGTCTGATTTCGTAGCTTTATTTTTAGAAACAAATAATTGTTATAGATTATGAGGTAAAAAAAAAAAAAAAAGGGGATCGGAAAAAAGGCACGAAAAAAAAAATAACAGCAAAAAGAACCGAAAGTAAAAAGCACTAAAAAAAAAAAAAAAAAAAAAAAAAAAAAAAAAACGGAGTTAAAAAGCATCAATAAAAAGAGCATCATTTTAACAATTATAAAAATTTAACGTCTGATTCAATTCGGTCTCTTGAGCTCGAATTTAAATCTAATTACTTATTCTAATGAAATTGGATATTTAGAAGAAAAAAAAAAAAAAAAATTCAATTTGTATATAAGGAGTAATTTGGAGTTCTCGGAAAGGTACTTATTGCAATTCTTAATCTTTAAAGAAATCATTAGAGCTCTTAAGCAGTTCTAAAATTGTTCTACATTTTAAATTACACTTATTGTATTGTGATATTAATAATACACAAATAAATACTTTTTCAATTAGTGGTTTTTTAAAAAAAAAAAATTCATCGAATTGAAGTACTTTATCAGTTTTGCAAATATTTTTAACTTTCAAAATATGAAACTCAAAAAAATTATTATTAATTAATACATTATTTATAGCTATTCCATTTCTAATAATATAATTGTATTTAAAGTTTAATAAAGTATTAGGAGTTCTCAGTTAATTTTAAATTAAACGTTGTATCCCAAACATACTATATAAACAAAAAGAAGAGGACTCACAAGTAACTCTTGACTTTTTAAATGGTACACTTAGATTTTAGTAAGCTATTTTGTTCGCAAACTTAAATCGATCAGTTTAAAACGTTGAAGTGTATGGTTCGGTTTTTTTTAAAACTAATATACAATAACTCTTATTTTCAACAACTCTATTCACAGGTTATTTTTTGTTGTTTGTTTTATTTGCCTATTGATACGTAATACTGTTAGTTAATCGGTTTCAGATTAGAGAATTCAATAACCATTGATTGAAAAACTCAAGTTCGTTTACCATTCATTAAAGAATGTTATAGTGTAATGGGTAAATCATTATGTAAAATCAAACGTTTGAATTCGAAGAAAATGTTACACATCCAAATGAATTAGAAGAAAATAGGCAAACAGCAGAAAAATATTTATCAGAGAAAAAAAAAATGGTTGCATTCATTAAAATTCGATGAATAACTCGGAACTCAATCTGGATAATGTAGTTTGCCCATTGATTCCTGGAATAAGGATGAACCTTAGTAATTATTCTTTTATAACACCTAACAGATGCGCGCGTGTCATCCTACAAGGCATGTTTGAATAAGTTAGCGGTTTCCTCAATAGGCAAAATGGAATAAAAAAAGAAAACAGCGGAAGTCGAATTATTCACGCACTCCCTTTTTCTGGAGGTGAAAACTCGTAATACTGCATCTCTTTCGTTTTCGCAGCGTCCATCCTACTTGTTCTTTTTTATTCCACCGCGTCTTTCCTTGATTCCATCCCAAATAATCAACCGAAGGAGTACCAGGATTATCGCTTTATCACTCTTTTTGGCGTATTATACGGTAATTCTAGAATTACTGTTTAATTAATTACATAATTTATATCTTTTTGTCTATTTAGTGTATTATTACGTCAAGGACGAGGGGTTCCAACAAGGGCTTTTGTGCTTACAGAAAATAATTTATGTTAGAATTATTAATGAAATGAATGGAAATAAAATTATATAATTTAATTTATTCCATTCTCTACGGACTTATTAATAATTCACAAGAAGTAAAATAGCATACTTCGTTAGCTGTATCCCTGTCTCATGTATAAAAGTTTAATTAGAAAATGTGAGTTGCAAAAGTTTTAATGTCGTTAAAAAAAGCTCAATTTCTTCTTTCTTTGTTTTGTGTCAAATCGAATGAGAACAATTAAACCGAGTACTATGGAATTGAATATTTAATTATTTTACGTGAATAAATTACCTTAGAAATGATGTAACTAGATAAAAAACTAGTTAAAAGCTTTTCCGCAACAATAGATTATTTGCTAATTTAATATTATGATTTCAAAAGGTGTTATTTTATATTAAGTAGTAAAAACAAATATAAATTCTTTTAATTTTAATGACTCATCGATTATAATAACAGTATGAAAAATATGCATTTTGTAATCAAGGAATTTTTTAATGAAAAGTTGCGTGAACTTACAGAAGAATTTGACAGATGACAGAAGAATATGTTGCTTGTATTCAGTTGCTTGAATATAATAAAACAAGAGATTTTAAAAATTTTGCTATAGGATAAACTAACCAGTGAAGGAACACTTAGGTTTCGCTTGCCTTTTAAAAAATCATATTTATTTCAAAATTCGTAATTTTAGTTAAATGACAGTGTCAACATATTTGTTACTAATTGCAAATTATGTAAAAAAAATGTAGAGAACTTATATAATATTGTTTTAGAGTTTTGGAGGTTCAAATAACAAGTAGTAAGAAGACCAAGTGAAGGAACCAGTGAATGAACACCCAGTAAAGGAACACTTAATTTTGGTTATTTTTTAATGCTCTTTATGAATTTATAAGCCATACGCATATTTAAAAGCAAGCCTATTCTTGAAATTATAACATATAAATACTTGGAAAATGTTAACTTTTTTTTTTGTAATCATGAATTGAAAATTAAAGTGTCAATATATTAACATATACTGTTCATTCACTGGGAAATCTATGCCCAGTAAAGGAACATGCCTGTTCCCTCACTGGTTAGAAGTTGTTTTTCGTATTTTTAACATACTTTTGATGCGGAACATCACTAAAGGTACAAAAAAGTTAAAATTTATCTTTTATTTTCATTAACTTAGAAAAAAAACCAGTAAAAGAACATTTGTTCCTTCACTGGTTTTTCATCGTTTGGTGATCCAGTGAATAAACACCCCCTTATCTCAGTACTTTATTATGCTAGGATGCTTTAAAAAAATAAAACGTAACTTCAATAACTATATTTTAAATTCTCTTTGTCGCAGTGAGAAAAATAAAACTATTACATGCAATTAATTCCACTTCAAACATATAAAAACAAACACTCACCTTATAATTTTTTTAAAGAAACAAGGTGTTGCAGAGATAATAAAAAATTTCCAGAGAAGTCTATTTGACCAGGTAATCCAAAACATTGCTAGATGACTTCCTGTTGTTTGACAGTAAGCTATTGTTACCAATCAATCTAAAGAAAAACTTTTAAATTCTTATTTTCAATCAATATGTATGAAATGTTCCTTCACTGGGTAGTGTTCCTTCACTGGTTGGTTTACCCTATACAATAATAACAATTTTATTTAAACTGTTAAGTGGCTTCTTGATAAATTTTTTTTTCGCTTTGAAAATGTTTTTAAGACATTTAAAGTAATTTTGAGAGACCAAATGATGCCTTAAACGACAATAAATATTATTCGTTTGTTTTTACAATTTGTATCCGGCAAAACTTAAAAAAATATAAATGAAGGTGAAGGTCTAAATCAAACAATAAAAATTACTAATGATCAGACAACAATTGAGAACAAAATCATATTACTTGCAACAATAATGAAATAAATACAGTTTCAATACGTAAAACTTAAATTTTAAGGGTAATTATTAATACATATTAAGTCTTAGATTCCATAAACGATTTTAACTCATTCAGAAAAATAAATGTCTTTGTTTCACCTTACTGGTTTATTTCTTGTCAACATTTTTCAACAACATTTGTCAACATTCGGTTCTTTTATGCAGCATATTCTTACTCATTAAAATATCCTATTTGTAACCCTTGATCTCACTTTATAATACTGTTTAAAGAATTGATATTTACATAGCTCATTATCTGTTACTGATAACTTAAGCAATCCCCCGAAATGTTAGAAAAATGGAATCGTCTTGTTTGGACTGTGTCTAATTGAGACACCAATACATCTGCAGGATATTAAGTTTCACGGTCCCCACAACTTCGACCTTCAATCAAGATGGGCCATTTGTCTCAAGGTTAGGGTCCAAGAAATTTGCGAAAAGGGGAAAACAACCGTTGAAGGAAAAAATTTATTTATTTTTTTTTTTTTTAAAGAAGGAAGAGAAGGTGAAAAAATGGCGAAACTTTTAAAAATGGAGTTGTTGTTCTTTGTTTTATCATGAGACAGTATCGTTACACTTTTTCTATTTCTGTTATGTGGATTGATCGTAACTAAAATTTGAATTCAAAATAAGTCCAAAATTGGAAGAAAAAAATGTAAAAATTAAATAATTCAAATCCTATTAATTATTTGATTATTACTTCATTATTATTTGATTTTGTTACTAGTTTGATGGCATAAAAAGATTCACGGATAAAGAAGCATTAAAAAATAAAAGAAAAGAAAAACATTTATTAGAATGTAGTAAGACATATTGTTTTCAAAATAAAATAACTTTAAAGGAGTGTAGTTTAAAGTTTACTTATCAGAATATATTATTATTTTATTTACTTAAATATTTTCTTTAATAATATTATAAAGAATCGATAACAATTGTCTCGTGCGGAGTTTATTTTCTGATAAGTTAAAAATATTAATTGAAATGATAAACTGTTTTATTTCATTTAATAATACAATTATATAGAATATTAAGTATTATTATAAATAATGTATCAATTAACCTCACAGTAATAGCCACACAAATGATACAGCATTTTAATTTCAGAAAATTATTTAAAAAAATACAAGCTGAACATGGATTATTTGCATATTATTATTTTATGATAATACAATAAGTGTTAGTATCGAATTGCTTTAAAGTCTGAATCCTTTTGTTAACGAGTATAAAGTAGGAAAAAATTCTTTCCGTAAACTGTAAAGTAATCCTTAATTAATATTAACTTTATAAGAAATACCTAATTTCATTCGTATAATTACTTATTTATATTAAAATGTGGCTCTACGGCCCAAATTTAATGATTTGTTAAATTCACATAATTACTAGTTAAAACGAGGTGTTTGTTTACCCTGATTATTGTTTTCCTTGTGCTCTTTTTTCCTCTACTTTTTTTTCTCCATCTACCGTATTATATTAATGATTATATTAATTTGAAAAATTTGAGATAGTCTACGAATCCTAATCACATAGTTAAAATAGTGTATAAAATGTGGAAAGTTCATTTTTGTAAACTTCATTTTAATTTATTTTTATATCTCAATTAATTTTTTAAAAAGATATCTTGTTTCATTCCAATAAATATTTAAAAACCTTTAATTCGTATTCTGTTTTGTATTGCGATTTTAAAGGTATCTTTTTGGTTCTTTTATTACATCTTTTTTACTGATTTAAACGGGCCGAAAGCCAAGGACAATTTATTATCTTAATTTTTTTAAAATCATTTCCACGCTTCATACCATGAAATATAAAGTTTATTGCCCAAAAAATATATAGTTCCATAGATAGACTTACAGAATAGTTAAATTAGAAGAAACAACTTTCTTTTTACTTAGTAGAGGTCAGAAAAGTTTAATTTTTTTTTTTTTTTCCCTTTCAATTTCAGTGAGTTCTATTTCTTTTTATTCTTACGCATTCTGAACTGACTCATTATTTTATTTCATTATTATTTTTATTATTATTTTGTTACGTTTATCCCTAGAGGGAAATCAAACCTAATTTTTTTCCCTATAATTTTTCGTTTGAATGTAATTGTCTTAATGATTTAGATTTCATATAAAAAACTAAGAATTCTAGAACGATGCGGTTTTCTCAAATTTAAAATATTGAATTTTATGATTGAGCGAGAATGGATAGAAACTGTGTAAAGTCGGTTGAAAAAAAATCTTGTTCAAGTCGGAAACTAATAAAAAATAATGCCCCTCAAGGATTGTTTTTCTCATTTAATAAAATTAATCATTAGGGTTTAAAAATGTTCCAATTTTTAAATGGCAAAAAGATTTTGTGCCCCTTATTTAAGCGAGTTAATATCAAAATTTTCACAAGGCACACTGCATTTTAATCTTTTATTCGTTTTTCTGAAAACTTTGCTTTTTATGAATGTTAATCAATAATGAATTGGTTTTTATGAATGTCAATAATTATGAATAAAACATTACTTAATGATATTAAAATCTTAAGAAACCTCACCCTCTCTGAAAATATTAATCTCGCTGAAGTAATTTATGTTTGCTATACCAAGATTTTTATTAAATAAAGTAAATTTAACTAAACACGAATTAAATTAATAAATTCATTAAGAATAATAAGCTGAAGAGCAATAAGAATATGAGATAAAAGGAAATTTCAGCTCACTCTTTTCTGAATGTGTTAAAAACCGATAATAATTATTAGTTAATTAACTATTTAACAGCCACTGACTAAGTGAAGATCATAAAATAGAATAGGAAAAAAAAATTTTTTTTTTTAAATTCAAATTAACTGAAATGCCAAAAAATAATAATTATAAATATATTTTATTTAAAGTGCTCAAGTATTATTTTTCAATAATATTTTGTATCGGATAAAATATCATTTGCTAGAAAGTCACTAGAAAATAATAAAAGGTTGTGTTGAAAAAACATCTTCGCTGAAAATGTTTTTTTAATAAAATAAAAAATATCTAGACATTTTTTGATTTTTAAAAAATTATGTAAGTATACTTTTATGTGCAAAATTCGAAAGTTGATTTTGACATATTTTATATAAAATAAGTAAATACAACAATTTGAGAGATAATCGCTTGAAATTGATTTCCATTGTCCAAGCTGTACGATTTTGAATATAATATTTTCTTTTTTTAATTAAAAGTTTTATTCATTTAAAGACAATTACTATTCATTTTTTATTAATACCATTCATCAATGTGCTTTATTATTATAGTAGAATGTTTTAATTTTCATAATAAAATTTAATTTAGTTACAGAATGTATGTAAAATCTCAAATTATAAAAAGTATGTACTACATTTTTTATAAAAATGTTAATTTAAGTTCAAATCTAAATGAACGTTCACATGAATCGATCGTTATTTATGATGTTTTAAAATTTTTAACTTGAACTTTAAGGGGTTTGATGCAAGAATCAGGCAGATCCAAACTTTCTTAAATTGAATGTATTTCTGACTGTGAAAACATAATTGTTTCGATTATTAGTTTAAGAGTAACATTAAGTGTCTCCTATGTAGTTAAAACTACGTAAAATAACCCTATTGTTTTTCATCATTTTATTTGTCTTTCATTAACAATTTGAGTATATACCTCACTTACTAATCTGCTATATTTTTTACAAAAAAAAAAAAAAAAAAAAAAAATGATAAGATTCTAATTGAAATCTGCTGAAGCAATCCTAACATTTCAAATAATAATGTGCTGATTATCCATAATTATCTAGAATAGGATTATGTTACATCCCGCCGGTTTTTAAAACTTTATATTTTAAGTATTTTTAATCTTTGCTAAGTCTCGTATTTAATTTAAAGCTCCGAAAAATGCGCTAAAATGTGAGAGA
The DNA here is from genome assembly GCA_949128135.1 of Parasteatoda lunata. Taxonomy (NCBI): domain Eukaryota; kingdom Metazoa; phylum Arthropoda; class Arachnida; order Araneae; family Theridiidae; genus Parasteatoda; species Parasteatoda lunata. Next base: position 2,014,770 of record OX421973.1, read on the forward strand.
GAAAGAAAAGGAATTTATTTAGAGGGAATAAGGATTAACTTCCTAAAACGCATCCTGTCATCTTCTTATCCCCCGGATACATATGGATGTGTAAATAAAAGAACAAGGTGGAAGATTCTCTCTCCTTTTTTATTTGAAAATGATCCTTAAGGAGAGTAAGTAAGTAAACTTTGAAAACAGGATGTAATGTTATAATATGCAGGTTGTTTCAATTCACTGAAGTTCAGAACGGAAATCAATATTAAAATTAAACGATTGCTGTTGAATGATTCAAAAATGTCTCACTATGTTTTATTTGATTCAATAACAAAAGGTTTAAAATTAAAATTAGAAACTGGAATTAAGAGAAGGATTTTTCTGTCCCTTTACATAGTCATCTGCTTCAAAAAAATAAAGTGTAATTTTAGATGAATTAGATATATTTAGAATTAAGATTTAAATTTAAGATAGTCGTTTGCTTTAAAAAAAAAAAAAAAAAAAAAAAAAAAGTTTTTCTCATTGAAACTATTTTTTAATAAAAAATATCAAGACAATTTTTGGTTTATAAAAAATTTATAGAGATCCAGTTATAGTAAAATCTGAAAATTAATTTCGACATATTTTATGTAAAAAAAAATGTAAATACAACATTTTGATAGGTAATCTCGTTAAATTGATTTTCATTGTTAAAGCCGTACGATTTTGAATATATTTTTTTCTAGTTTTAATTAAAAGCTTTATTAATTAAAAAACAATTACTATTATTTAATGTGCTTTATTATAGTTAAAGGCTGTTATCTTAATTTCTATTCGTTAAAAAAAATGAAGGCTGATTCTACACTATGTGCGTAAAAAGATGCGAGTTCGTTGTGACATAATGTTTAAAAATGACGACATATTTTTGCTCGTAATAATGTGTTACTCATGTAGTTTACAGTGATATAATTTAACATAAATCGCGAGGTCGTCTTTTGGAAAACTGTTTCATCAAAATTTCTGAGCATATCATCTTCGAACTAGAGTTATTTTAAACTGAGTGAAAGTATTTAAACTCTCTCTTCTAATACATTTAAAGGAGAACAAATAGTCAATTAGGTGTTATTTTTTGCAGGTTATTTAATATGGCATGTTTTTTTAAAAAAATATTTTAACGCATTTTAATTAAATTAAAAAAATATTTCGAAGAATTGAAAGATTTATAATATTATTAATTTCTCTAGCAGTAAATAGTAATTTTGTTATTGTATTGTTTTAAATTATAGGAACATTCTATATGAACTTTACTTATCACAATTTCTCGCATTAAAATAAGAAAAAAAAAAAAAAATGTTTTATAAGCTTGAAAGGTTATGTAAAAAATGTTTTATAAGCTCGACTATTATTATTGTATACAATATGTCAGTTTTTGCTGTGAAAATGAAATAAAGCTGTATTAAAGTACATTCAAACTAGCTGTCTTCCATTACCTTTGGGATTAACTACAGTACAATACAAAAAAGTTAACTGAGTTAAAAAGGTTATCTGTACTAATTTTACTCATCATTCAATTAGAGTTCTTTTTTTCAAAGCACGTTTATTATCTGTTTCAAGATCTGTATGACATTAAGATGAAAAAGATATAATTTCAGATCTGAGTTTGTCCCTATCTCAGTTCTCTCCCCTGTATCCATTTCGTAGTTTGAAATCAATGATGTCATTTTACTGAGCACAGGACTTTTCCAGGGAGCGGCATCGTCATTTGCGGAAAATAAATTGGGTCTCTGTTCTGAGAAAAGCGCCTTGGCTGTCACTTGGCGATGTTCTCTTTGCTGTTTTTAGATTGGACGGACGTTTAGAGAAAGTTTTTCTGCCTGCTCTTCATCTTCGTTTTTCCTCTCGTCCCTGTCAATTTTTGAAGTAAACCTTTTGAAAGCACGTGGGGTGTTATGGTAAATGTAAATCGTAGTGCTTTGGAAATGGCTTAACGAAATGGTCTCCTTTCAGATTTTTATGAATTCAGTGGAGATACAGTTAAAAATTCTTAATTGAGGAATTGAATTGGAAATGATCACGCCTTTTAACTTTTGCGCTAATTTCAAGGACGAATCAGCGTAGGTTGTTTTGATTGTGTGTGAGTCAACTTTTCAACTTGAGTGCGGGTATTCCGATTTTCCGTTCTTTTAGGATATCGTTTTCATTTTTAAGGGAGTGATTTGTATTTGTTTATGATTGTTCCTTGTAATAATCTCTCTCACTTTTTTTAATTACAATTTTGTTGATTTCTTAGTTTGATAAAAAATTAATTTTTTTACGTTATCAGGATTTTGTATTTATTTTTGATTTGATGTATTGTTTTTTATTTTATACTTTTTAATGGAAATCGAAAATATTTGCCGTTCAAACCATAAATAACTATTTGATGACTTGTAATAAATTAATTTTCTCTTCTCTAGATTTAATTGGAAAGCTGTATGTTACAAACTGGTTTATTTGTTAAAACCAATTTTAAATCGTTTATTAGTTAGCCAATTTTTTAATTTAGAAAAAGCTGTTTAAATATGTTAACGCTAAATTTTTTTTTTTTAAATTTCATAAAATTATGAAGTCTTTGAGGTTAAAGGAAAATGTTTGTGATGAATAATTTAATTTTATTACCATTAGTTTTTTTAACATTTTTTACTGATTTTTTAATAATTGTTCGGCAAACTTTATTCATTTCCGTCTACTAGCTAAATGCGCGAATTATTTTAAATTTTTATTATTGTAAGTTTGAGAAGAGATTAATTTCATAAGATTATATTTTTATATAAAATATTAGTTACAGTAATTAATTCAGTTATGTGTTATATTTAGTGTTAAAAATAGTCAATAAATTGAACAATTTAGAATTTTAATAATTTCTTTAAAAAATTATTTTAATAAGCTTTTGTTTTCCGATTTACACAGTTAATAAAATTTTCTTACATAAAAATAATGTGAATCATTATAACATAAAATAAATACTTCAGGTAACAGAACCTTATATAGTTATGAATTTTTCTTGTTTATTTATAAGTCTTGTTCCAGTTTTTGAAGTTTACTAGTTAGTTTATTTATTTTTGTTTTTTATTAATGTATTTTTCCCACCCTATAAGAATTGATGTATAGAAAATTTTGTTTTAATTGTGTATAAATACATAAATTAATTTCTAGAAAAAACTATTCAAATTGCTCTTTAAAATAAATTAATCCAGGAAAAATTTATTTTAATTATAAAAGTTATGATGCTGAGATCTCCAACTGATATCTTTAAAGATCTTCAACTGGAAGATCGAGGTCAGGGGCAGAGCAGTCTGGAGAAATATTGTGATTCAGGCTAAGGCCTACCTTGGGCTGTAGTGCCAATACTGAAGAAGATGATGTTGAGTTGAATCTTGAAAGGGGATATTTCAGTATTGTGATCTATTGTAACCTATAAGCTTGATAATAAAAAAAAAGATTTAATTATATGTGCAACATAAATATTGAATAAAGAATTAAATTAAAATTCAATGTTAGAGTATAATAAATTTTATTACTAGAAATTATGTATAATGATAGTAAAAACTGTAGAATTAACAACATAAATAAATACTAAGCAAAGTTTGTATGCTTAATTTAAATATGACTAAACACAGAATGAATCATTAAATTAAAATACATCTTAAAAATATAACAGTTATATTAATAAAAGAGATAGCTGAGATACAAAATGAGCTTTATTTAAATATGTTATTAATTCAAAAGAGCTTTTCATTCTAATGTTGAGATATGTTGTAATAAGCAGCTTTTGCTTTATTAACCTGATTCTTTGATTTGGATCAGCTTAATTTTAATAAAATGATCGTTCTTTCAAGAAATCATCTATTAAAAATTTACAAAGAAATTTATATAAGGTTGTTTAAGTTTTTAATGATTTTCATTGTTTTAAAATTCACTGTCGATATATTGCTTTGTTACTAAGTTTTAATATTAGTAAAATTACATTAGTATGTGAGATGCAACTCTCTTGAAATGACTTTTCAAAATATAGTGATAATTTTATTACTTTGAATTTTTCAAAATGCTAAAAAAGAACAAAAGGATAATTTAATGTACTTTTTTTTATATTTATGTATCTGTAAAAAGTTATTATATAAAATTGATTTTTACCCCCCCTCCCCTTAAAAAAAGAAACATGATGGTAATTGAATAACTATTTGTGAAAGACCATTCTCACAACCACATTTTATTTTAATATTGCATTTATTTTAATATTGCATTTTACTTTAATATTTTTGAATCTGTAAGTAGATATGGTATTAGTAGGAAATTATAGTAATTCAATGTAAAAAAAAGGATTCAAAAGATAAATTCAGATTATACTTTTTCTTATAGTGTTATTATTACAATTATTATATTCTATATTGAATTATTTGTTAAGCAGTTAAGGTAGGGTTGAATGGAACACAAATTATTTTGCCATTTCCATGGTTTTTATTTCAAAAAAAGAAATCTATAGCTGATAATTAGAGCCAATTTTTCAGTTGTAAAATAATGATACATCTCTTTTTCGTTTTCTATGAGTTTGAATCATGCATTAGTATGTATTATACTGTAAAACAAATTTTAAAGTGGTAATATTGTTTGGAATGCATTATTATGGTTTATTTTTAATAGTATTTTAATTATATTTTCAAATTTAATTAAGTTAGAAATTTTATATTTTAAGATTAAAAAAATTGCAAAGCCTGCTTTTTAGGTAAAATATATTTTAACTTAACAGAAATATTGAAAATGAATCAGAAATTGCATGAGTTCAGTTTCACAAGAATTATTCAGTGGGGCAAAATAAAATGAGACTTATTGTTTGTATATTTATTTTTAATGTATTGAATTACATTTTTCTTCTTATTCAGATATAATTGAATTATGATTTGAACCATGAGTTGTTCCGAGTTGATAGTTATAGCCTGTGTATTATTCTTTTCTTCTTCGTTACTGAGTAGGACATATGCTGAGGAAGATAATAGTTAGTATCATCCCTTGAAATGCTATTTATTTTAATTTCTCTTTTTAGCTTTCTTATTCATAAGAGTAGAACAACAACACATGTTTGAATCTTATATGTTGTAACATGTTTCTTAAGAATAATATCATTTTGTTGAATTTTCTTAACTCTTAAAGTAAAATAAATTTTGAATTAAAAAGGTAAAACAGTTTTTAGATTGCTCAAGATTGCTCAAAGAAGTCATTTTGACTGCTTTTTAACTGCTTTTTCATTTGCAAAAATTTTAAAAATAATAATGCATAAATTATTTTTTTTCCCTAGTGAAGTAAATTTTTTTTTATTGTTAATATTTACTAATGACTTGTTATATAACTGTAAATAATATAAAAAATATTAAGATTTAATTAAAAAAATTTCTTTACACTTTAGTTATTCTTTAACAATACAGTAATTTTGACTGCTTTTAGGCAGAATAGGTATATACTAAGTTTCATCCTTTGTAGTGTTAACGAAAAAAATTCTATGAAATATTGTTTCCTTATAAAATACTATTGGACTTTGGAATATGCTTAACTTAATAAAATGCTATTGGAAATCATTTGAAAACTAGCTACTTCTGATAATAATAAGATAGAAAAGAAAAAATAAATGGTTACGCTTAGGATTTAAATTTGAGAAATATTTCCTAGGGTTATATATATGTGAGATTAAATTTTCAAGATTTGAAGCCATTTCAGACATTTGCATTAAATTTTCAACTCGATATATTTTTAAAATACATTTTTATATATTTCGATTCTAAGACCCACAAAATTTGCTAAATCCCTTCATAAGGCAACCTAAAGTAATAGTAGTTTCTTCTCTTTTTTACTGGGAACTGATTTAATAAGAAATTTTAAGTTTTAATAATAATAATTTCTTTCAAATTACTGTCGAATACAGAATCAATAAAAGTTATAAGACAGTAGGATTTTTACATTTATAGTGAAATATTGTTTAAAAGTAATTTATTGTACTTTATGCTTGGAAAATTAAAGATAAATTTAGTATTTCTTTTAATTTGTTCAAAGAACAAATTTGAATTATTTTTAAATTGATGTTGAATTGTAAAACAAAATATTAGTTATTTAAACATTTGATATTATTGTTCTCTAACTTAAACTCCTTTTTTAAATGAATAAAAATACTGCAATTTTAATTTATCTAAGAAAAAATAAATAGATTTTTACAGCTATATTTTTGTATATATTTATTGATGAGTGTGTTATTATTAGAGTACACTATTGAATTTTACGAAAACAAAAACTGACTTATTAAGAATGAAAAAATATTTACCTATTGAGTTCCTGCCATATTTGCTAAAAATATTTGCTTGAAAACTTTTATTTGGCTTATAAATAGGGTTCACCCAGTATGGCAACAATCCTTGCCAAATGTTCTACAAATGTCTCTGAAATCATACACATAAGCGACAAACTTGTCGCCTTGTGATATGCTTTGAATTTACAAAATAGTATTGAAGAGAAGTTTTTCTTGCATAAAATTTCATGCATTTAAAAAAAAACTTTGTGGTACTAATTTTATTGTTCTACGCGTGGTAGGGAATTTAAATGCATGGTATTCTAGTTGAATAACTGAAAGTGTCTGGTAAAAACATTTTTAATTTAAATGTTGAAATTTCAAAATTTACATCTTGTGCTGTGCTTTGCATTCATGTACTGACAGTATAATTGTTCCTAAACAAAACAATTTTTTTTGCTTTTTGAGAATTGCCTTTGTTTAAAATTTTATAATTTTTAGACAATTATTTATTAAAATGTTTTCTCAGTTGTAAGACGTTCTCTGTTTTTCTCATTTTTTTATTTATTTGGTCTCAGAATTTTCATTTCTATGTTGAATCTATTTGCTAAGATTATTTTAGGTTTTTTCACTTAATTTTAGTAAATGCTAATCTTAAATCATTATTGGATAATGAACTTAATTAGTATCAGGCTATTATAGATAACAATCCATAATTTTTGGTGAGTACAGTACCATAACATGAATTATTTTATTCTGATATTCGATTTTTTTTTTTCTAGTTTGTCTTCCATGTTAAGTTTTTGGACCACTAAATTTTTATTGCTGGTGTGAACCCTATTTATAATACCACACATTTGTTAGTCATGCTGATAAACTCATATAAATCTGCATATAAAATTATTGTAAACCTATTACTGTAATTTCCAGTAAGTTAACTATTTACATTGTGTATTTCACTGTAATATGAAGGATAAGGGTTTAATATGCTATTTAATCTCAGGTATCTTCTCAACTCATTCAAGTGAATCATCAAAAATTCCTCATGCCAACAATATCTCATATTTCTATTTTTCTACTGGTGATAAAGTATTTTTGGAATGTTTAACAACTAATGAAACAACTTTTCAACAAATCAAATGGTTTAAAGATAAAGATTTGCTCTCTACCAATCAACATGTAAGTAATTATTTGGTTGTATGCTGTCATGTTTGTTTGAAAGATAGTTTTTTTTTTTTTATATTTGTAAATGCAGAATTATTTAAAAAAAAATTGTACATTAATTTAATTTGATACAGAGCATTTCCTCACATTATTTAAATTGTTTGTTAAACTTGTTTACTAATTTTATTCGATGTCAAATTGAAAAGCATGCATAAAAGTTAAACTCTTTCCTTTTTAATGACAACAATTCTAGAATGACTTTACTTACATAGCTATAAATACAGTTTTTATTGTGTAACTTTAGGCTGATTTTATCTGATGGCAATTTCTTAAATTACAAAAAATAGAAAAAAAGTTTTAAAATAGTTTATTACAAAAATAATTATTTATTTTTTTTTTTTTTTTGTATTTTTATATTATATTTAGATTATATAGATATTATATAGATTTATATTATATTTTTATATTACATAGATTTCTCATTAAAATCATTTAACTTTCATTTATTAGCAGCTTAGTATTATAAATTATTATTCTAATTAATTTTGTAAAATGTATGTTTGTAAGAAGTGCTGTAGTTTTGTTTCAGCAGTTTTATAGAAATGTTCCATTTTTTCATTCTAGACAATTATTCAAGATGGATCTCTTACTTTATTAAATCTCACTGAACAGGACCAAGCTACCTATATGTGTGTTGTACCAAGTAGGGAGGGCACCATTGTAAATGGTTTTCATTTGTTGTTAAAAAGTGAGTTAATTTAATATAATTTATTGAAAACTATAGTGTGACCTTTCTAAAATATCTACTTGCTGTCAGATTTCCTTACTTCTTTCCCTCCTTTTTTTAAATAATACCAGTTCAAGAATAAATGTTGAAAAATAAAGAAGTTTTGTATTGGTAGGTGCTTACATTATACAGGGTTTTCCCAAGGAATAAAAAAGGTACTTTCTCACAGAAAAGAGCACTTTGAGTTTTTTGAATGGGTTAAAACCCTCTTATACTATTTTATGCATATGTTTCACTAAGTAATTCTTATTCAGTATCAAAAGAACAGAAAAATTTTAAGCTTTTGAAAAATAATTGAAGGCATTCTAAAAGACAATATATATATATATATATATATATGTAATACAAAAATTATAATACTTTTGTATTAATAAAAGCATTAAAACTCTTTCATTTTCATAAAATGTCTTTGTTAATGAATAAGTGTAGAGATATTCTATTTTGGGAATTCAAGGCTAAAAACATACTATTGAATTATAATTAGATTTATATTTCAAAAGAGGAGTTATTTTTAGAATCTTTCCCTCTGTCGCTTCCATATTAGGAAGCAGTAAATGATTTTCCTTTTTGTGTAGGAATACAAGGAATGTAATGACTGGCCTTTTCACCCCTTTGGATTAATAGTATATAATGCAGGACAATTGTTTTAGCGTGGCTTTTTGCTGTACGATGTTGTCAACCTAAGCTTCACCACTACTGTCTGGATATTAAGCTCCACCCCCCTCCAGCTAGGAGAGTGGGTGAGCCTTCTGTTGTCACCAATTGTCATCTAAATAAAGCTTGATTAGAATTTAATGACTTATGATTTATATTAAATTGAACTAAAGTCAACTAAAAATATCAGTGATTTAACACGGATATTACAAAAAATTATAATACTTTTGTATTAATAAAAGCATTAAAACTCTTTCATTTTCATAAAATGTCTTTGTTAATGAATAAGTGTAGATATATTCTATTTTGGGAATTCAAGGCTAAAAACATACCATTGAATTATAATTAGATTTATATTTCAAAAGAGGAGTTATTTTTAGAATCTTTCCCTCTGTCACTTCCATATTAGGAAGCAGTAAATGATTTTCCTTAATGTGTAGGAATACAAAGAATGCAAAGACTCAGCCTTTTCACCTATCTCTGTGTTAGTATAAAATGCGAGAGCAATGGTTTTCGCATGTCTCTTTCAACATGATGTGTTCCATGTAAGATCTGTCGGAACCATCAAGATTTTTGTTTACACCTCCTCCCTTGTGGAGTGGGGATGTGAACTGTTATAACCACCTTTAAATAAACCTTTATAGAGATTATTATGGCTTACTGATTTATTCAAGCTGAATACACCCATGATATCAGGGATGTTGCCCGGATATTATATATATATATATACGTATATATATTGTTAATATATGTATATATAGCTGATTATCAATTAATCAATTAATTATCAGGAAATGAAACAGGTGGTTAAGAAAACAACCTTTTCCTGAAATAATAAAATAATTTAGTGTTTTTAAGAGATGGTGTCTTATTTTTATGAAAAGAGGGTATATTTAAAGGGGTCAAAAGGCAGGCAGGGGCCCTTTTAATAACGCTTTTATGGAGAACATATATAAAATCTAATACACAAAAAAGTATGGAAAGATATAGGCATCCTTTATTCTTCTATTAAGCACCAGAAGTTGGTAAAACATGCAAAGGTTTTTAATCATCATATCTGGCTTGACAGCCAAGGGTGAGCCAGTGCCTTCCTTTGAATTCGAATCCACTTCTCTCTACTTTTGACACTTGTTCCCCAGTTTTTCTCCTTTAGAGTAAGGAAATCAGTCTCAACTAAATCCAGCCATCTCAGCCTGGGTCTACCTCATTTTGTGTTTGATAGGGGTTTGTGTAATAGGATTTTCTTTAAATTTGAGGAAGGTTTTTAATATCTCAGAAAATTAAAAGTTCGAAAAATAGCAATGCTTTGATGATCTTAAAACTTTAGGAGTGATATTCTCAAGACATCATAGAACTAAGAAAGTGACACAAACAAGGTGTTTCAAATTGTGCAGATGAAAAAAAGGTTGCAGATATGTGTGATTTAAAATTAGCTGTCCAATATTTATTGCTGATGACGTTTATAATAAGATAATTATGATAATGTTCATAAAATTTTTTTGTTGTGTCAGATCCCATATTTTTCACTTTAAACTCTTCTGAATAAGTTTTATGTAATGCTTGTTTGGTTTTTTTTTTTTTAAAAAAATATGTTACTTAACTTTCAAATAAATGAAAAAAAGAAAGAAGCTTTTTATACTTTTTTAAGTTTAAAGATAATTTGTGAAAAATAAATTGTAATGAAATATATAATAAGAAGTCTATTTTTATTAAAATATAAAGCTAGTTATGATTGAAATTAACTTTAAAATTAATCAAGAAAAACATTTTTGTTAAATCTTTCTAGAATTTATTTACAAGTATTTAAGTAGTTTATTTTAAATATTTTATAATAGTATTGATTAAGGAATTGCTCAAAATTTTATTTGTTGATTTAAATTAAAAAGTTTCGTGACAGATTTGCAATCATTCTAGAAACCCTCTTGAGTTCTGGATTTTATTTTAAAGAGTATCATGTTTTGATACATTTTTTGAATACATTAATATAGTTAGTATATTTTATAAAATTCATTTAAATGTACAGGTCCTGAATCTGAAACTAAAGAACCAACAGACTACAATGGATATTTCCAAAATCAAACAGCCTTATTAGGAAATAATGCCACATTAGTTTGTAAATATACTATTAGTGGAAAACATTTAGTAAGGTGGATCAAATACCTGGAGATAAATGGTAGTTTTGTTGATGAAGCAGGCAGACCTTATACTGAAACAATTGAAGTATGTATGGTGTTGACAAAAACTTTTTTTTTAGTATAAACTTTTTTCTGTTCAAATTTATCAATTTATAGGAATAACATCATAAAAATGTTTTATCATTATATCTATTAAAAAAAAAACTGCATTATATTCTGATTTTGAGAATTCCAAAAAGCTGTAGCTGCGTGGAAAATTATTTCATTTAAACATTTTTAATATTTTATTCTAGTTCTTGAGCCGTAGTGGCTCAGGAACTAGGGTGCTTTTTTCCCAATGAGGTGACCTTTGTTCGAATCTTAGCCATGGCTGGTCGATGACACTTCTGCACCCGACTCACTCCGACTCCAGTGTTGACGAAAAATATCCTATATAGTAGACATATCATGGGTTAGTGTCTCCTTGCCGCTTGGCTAACCCTGGGAGGTTTTTGTGGTTTTCCTCTTCATATGATGTAAATGCGGGTTAGTTCCATCAAAAAGTCCTCCACAAAGACTAATTTCTCCCAATGATCCAGGAGTTCCCTTTTCTTTTGGATCTGGTTTAAAATGACAAGGCTACTGTGTTGAACTGAGTTGATAGTTAAAATGATAAAATAAAACAAAAATTGAAGTGAATAACATTAAAAAAATGTTTCATTATCATTATGCTTATTAAGAAACTAAGCATTATATTCTGATTTTGGGTAGTCTAAGTTGTAGCAGTATGGAAAAATAGTTCATTTTAACATTTTTCCTATTTTATATATAGTTTTTAGACTGTAACGAAATGATTAATCATTGGTCAGACAGTACTCTAAAGGTTAAAATTGTGTACATCAGTGTCTGACTTAGTGTAAAAGAAAAATACTTAATACTTGTTATTGATTAAAAGATAGATTTACCAAATTTCTGATGGTGTGTTCTCAACTGAGAGGGAGAATTAGTTTGATGTTTTTTAAAACATATGCATTTGAAAATTGTGAATGTTCTGTTGGAGGAATGGCAGATAATTTTTTTAGTTAATTTTATTTCAATTTTACTACCTTGTGTACCATCTTAATACATTGTGACAGATTAATGACAAAAATTTTATTTTACAATATTTTCATCTAAGGTTTATGTAATAAATGATGTCTAACAAACTTATTTTACTTGTATATATCACTAATGATTAAAGAGAAAAGTGTAAAACTTTTGACATTGAATCTTTATTACTCTTAAAAAATTAAGTTCAAAGAAGAAATTCTTTTTATATTAATGCTAATAAAATTTATGTGAATCTGTTTCTTCAACTCCTGAACAACAGCACTGAACAATCAGTAGATATGATGTTTTGTAATAGACATTATCATAACAAGATATTAATGAAAATGAGATTTTTGGTCATATAATGCAACCTATAGAGGCTTCTAATTACAAAAAAAAGAAAAAAAAAAAAAAAAGAAATAAAAAGTGTTTCATAATAATTATTTTCAAATGAATACATACTATGGCAATAAAAGGTTTAGAGGCAAAAAAAAGTGGAAACTCTTTTATTGCTGTTTTTTTTTAAAACTTCATTTACAAATTATTCAATACTTATATTTTTTATTTTGTTAAAAAATAGAAAACATTGACTTGATGTAAATAAAATAAATATCTAATCGACCTTTAAACTTTGAAAAATTCAATTTGGCTACGGTTTTGTGGTTAATAATGGTAAATAAACATGCACTTAATTACATTGTAAACCCTAAATAACAGTGTTAAAAACATTGCAAAGTTATTATTTTAACATTGATTGTGCTTAAACTTTCAGTCTTCATACCTTATGGATTCAAATGAAACAAAGTTAAATTTGTTTGATGTCTCTTTTGAGGATGCTGGACATTATTCTTGTATTATTAGTAGTGAAGTGGGAAGCTTACAACATGATGCTTGGCTTACAGTTTTACCTTGTAAGTATTTCTTGTTCATTACAGTAACATAATACTTTTAATTCTTAATGTGTTTTGCATTTTAATTTTGTAATGTTAAGCATATGCTTTACTGGTTGCTGTTATGTTTATTTTTATTAGATAATAGAGTGTTAATTGTTAAGTTTGTGATTTTAAGCAGAATTTTAACTACTGTTATTTACAGGTTTGTATCTTACTTGTGTATATTAAAAATGGATCTTTCTATTTATACGTTTTAAAGAATAATTTTATTATTGTTGTATAATCTTTTTAATAAGTAGTTACTTATTAAAGATTTGGGAAATACATTTAAAATATAATTAATTGTATAATTATATTCTGTAATATTAAGGAAATTCTCATTATTTTAGGATATTAAAATAGATTTAGGTAGTTTCAATTAAACTTTTAAAGTAATTTAAATTTAAGAAATTAAACAATTACTTATATTTTTTAAAACTGTTTTCTCTCTATAAACAGAAGAAACTGAATGTTCGATTAAACTTTGAAGGAATTTAAATATCCAAGATTAAACAATTATTTACAGCTTTCAAACTTTGTTCTCTCTCTTTTTACTGAAGAAGGGTTGCAGACTAAAATTAATATCAAGTAAAATACATTGATAATAATTTCTATGAATTGTATTTTAAAGTTAAAATATATTTTGCACGTTTAGATTGACAATAAACATAGAATTTTCTTTATATACTATCTTCCAATTTTTTATTTTATTTAAAAGAAAGAAGGGAAAATGAAAGTAACTTTTCAAGTAATTGCGTCTCTCAAAAAAGGTGATTTTTGAAGGTTATTTTAACAATTAATTAAGACTTTATTAACTTAATTAAAATATTGGTGGAACATTGTATTACCATTAAATTATTTCAAATGAGTTGATTCAAAATATTTTGAGAGTGTTTCATAAGTACATGCTTCTGAAACGATCTATTTTTCTACGTTTACAGAACTTTGAATGTTTAGAGGTTCAAACCTAATTAGACAATATTAGTTGTGACTATTTGAGTTAATTCAAATGTAAGAATTCTGCAAACAATTGGAAACTATCGTTTGCAAAATCAATCTAATATCAGGTATATTGATAAGTATATCAGCTATGTGATGTTTAATGACTCTCTGCCTTAGAATTTTATTTTTATGTGAATTGTACTGTATATGTGATGCCTATGTTTTACAACGATATGTTGATCATCAATTTATTGTACACAACTTATATTTTTATGCATAATTTGAGGATTATTTTAGTAGAGTATGCTAGCTATGTGATGCTTATGTCTAATGATTCTGTACCATAATAATTTTTATTTTTACGTTTATCATAGTTAACTGTAATAGCTAGATGATACTCATGTATAATGACTGTATAGTAATTTTTTATTTTAATGTTTATTGTAATTAACTATACTAGCTATAGGATGCCCATGTTTTATGACTTTTATAGGTCATCAACTTACTCTGCTGCCACTATTATTTTGATCAATTTATTCTACAATTTTATGTTTATTAAAGTAAACCATCTATGTGATGCCCATATAAATTAAATATTTTTAAGTTAATTATTGTTAACTGTACAAGCTTTGTGATGTTCATGTTTTATGATTTTGTGTATATTTTTAACTGATTACTTTGCCACATATATTTTGATTCATCATGTCATGTTTATTATAGTAAACTATACCAGCTATGTGATGCCCATGTTCAATGACTCAGAATCCCTCGTGTATGATTCTAAACATGGTGTATTTCTCAACAAGGCTCCAGTTTTCCTTCAAAATCTCACTGATGAGAATGTTGTGAGCAGAGTTGGATTAACATTGACATTAGAATGCCCTGTAATGGGGGATCCTCCACCGAAAATATTTTGGTCTAAAGATGGCCAAGATATCAAAAAGAAAAGTCAAGTAAGTAAATAATTTTCATTTCTTAAAATAACTTTAAAAATTTAAAATTTTTTTTTTATTCATAATTTAATTTTTAATTCCTCATGCATTTATTTAGATAATTTTGAAGAATTGGAAATTGAAAATAGAAATTCTTAAGTTGGAAGATGCTGGGAAATATACATGCTTTGTAAACAATACAGAAGGCAGCATTGAACATACTTTCACTTTAGTTGTGACTGGTTTGTTTCAGATTTTGTATTTTAATATTTATTTTAACTAGTGTTATAGTATCCATAATTATCAGGTCAAACACCTCAAATTGTTGAATATTCGTGCGATCAATTATTTTTTCATAAATTACAACAGAATTTTTTTTTTATAATTTTTTTTTAAAAACATTTCAAAGCTGAATATTTTCAAATATTTTATATATTAAATTAATTAGCATGTAGATATTAAATTTCAATTAAAACAATGTTTCAAATCACAAATGAATTATTAAAAACATATTAACATTTTGGTGTCTCAATGATCCATACAAACCAGACACGATTCAAATCTGACGCCATACTAAAGAGATAAATATACAGTTAAAAGTCCCGAAAAATTTAATGATATCCAAATATTACTTAAATATAGTTATAGTAGTATTTATCTCTTTGGTATGATGTAACCTCTGTTGGATTTTAATCACTTCTGTATTAACCATTCCTGTATTTTGACACACTGACGTCCAACTGTTGTTTTTTATTGAAGTTTAATTTCATTGAAAGGAAACACTTTCGTAACTTTTTAATGTTCATAGTGTTAGTAAATATATCGTTAGTGCATATAATTTGAAAAATTTTTATATACTTAAGTTACAATTAAATAATTTTAGTTGAATGTTAGTTTGAAATTATAAATTTTCATAATTCATGATTTTTATTTTAATATTAAATATTTTTGATCAGACTCTTAATTAAAAATATTTAATGTTTTAATAAAAGTTTAGTTTAGAAGAAAAAAAGGAAGGTTTTATTTTATGTAGTGTCAAAAAATTTATTTTTTAAAATTAATTTGTTTCCATTTTAAATCTCTTAATTATTATTTACCACACAGTTAACTGAGTGAAAAACTATTAAATGATTTTTTATGACACTTAGAAAAAGATTAGAAACTTAAAGCATAATTGTTTAAATAAACAAGTACCTTTTGATTTACTATTGACAGTAGTTTTAAATGTATTATGTAAGCAGAAAATGTTAACTGTTTTACGTCAATATTTTTCATATATAAAATTTATTGATTTTAACTCTTGTGATATCCGCTGTTGTAAAGATGCTTTTCTGTCAAATGGTATTCATTTGGAAATGGTTAACAATTGTTAGTGTTTAAAAAAGTTCTCAAAATTTGTACCAGACATGCTTTTCTATCATATTAAAATGTCTTTTGTTTTTTTCTCTTAAACTTGTAAATTGCAATTAATTTTTTAATTGAACTTCTAAAATATCGACTGTTTATAATGATCTTTTTACCAGCAATAATCTAAAAACTGCTAGCATGTTTTCTGCTAAAGCAATCTGTACAAGTTATGCAAAGCATGCTTTTGTATCCTTTCAAAATGATTTTTGTTTAATTTGACCTACAATTCTCTGTTGCTAAGTTTTGTAATTTTTATAGTTCAAACAAGTTGAATAACTCCTTTTCTTCATCAATTTATGCAAATTTAGGAAATACAGACATGAATTATGTTAAAACATTTTACTGTTAAGTGATTTTTGTTTAATTTATTATTATTTAAGTGTAAGTTGTTCTAAATTAATTTGCTTATTATAACCTAAGATTTCTATTGCCTATTTTTATAACAATTTTCACAAATTTGAGAATTCCCATTGTTTAAAAGCTAGTAAAGCTATCCGTGTTTCAAAACTCTTTTATAAACAATAAATGAATATGGAAACTATGTTATAATAAGTAATTGCCTTGATCAATTTAATATTATAATAACACACATTTTAAGATATTTTTCTTTCAAAGTAAGAAGTAATTGCTTCAATTAATTTAGTTTTATTTGAATGCACATTTTAATATATTCTCTTTTTGAAGCACTAAGTAATATAATGTGATATTTTACTAATTAAAGGTTTTATAGTATTTCTTAAATTTTTGCACAGTTAGAACAATGATAATAGAAAAGGCAAAAAAAGAAATAAACGTTATATTTGTGTTGCAGTAGAACATTGTTTTTCAACCTTTTTAGGCATTTGATATTATTTTTGAAAAGTAAAGAAAAAAATACTTACATCTATTATTAATTTGAAAATTTCTTTTAAAGATCCAATTCGACCTCCTACTTTACTCAAACGCCAGAAGATGATATCGTTTGTTGCACTGCCAGCTGGACAGTCAGAAACATTGCGATGTGTGGCAGATGGTAATCCTAAACCTGAAATTAAATGGTATAAAGATGGTCAAGAACTTAAAAAATCAGATCGTGTAAGTACAACACAGAGAAATTGTTTGTCAACTGTTCCAATTACATAGTCTATTTATTAGTTTTTATGTTTGTTTTGTTTTTTACATACTTTACAATTACTAGGAAATTTCTTTTTTATTATGTCTGGAATGGATAGAAATATAACGATTGAAGACCATTAATTTTTTTACTTGAAACTATTTTACTGTAGTTTGTTGTAAAATTTTTAATTTGATTTTAGTGCTTTTTTTTATTATTTTTTTTAATTTAAAAAAGTAACCTTTTTCAAGTTTAAATTAAACTGTTTCTTATTTGAAAAGATATGAAGTATCTATTTTAAGTCACATATTGTAGAAACAGCAAAAAAAAAAAAAAAAAAAAAAATTTAGGGAAATTTTTTTTGTTGAACTGTGAAAACTGCTTTTATTTAATTTTAAAAGCTATTAATAAAATATGCACTTGCAAATAAATACTCTGTTACTGAAACACAAGTATATTTGAGTATGTAGTAATACATATTAATAGGAAACTTACTTATAATGTTGGACATGTTGTGATTTTAAAAAATGATTTTTAGAAATTTAAAGTTTACTTTGCATAGAAATACCAGACATATTTTTACCTAAGTTATGCTAAGTAGCATTCAAAATTTCAGTTTGTATTGAACAAAATCTCTTTTTTTTAAATTTAAAAATTTAGTAACAAATTATAAGAAGTTATTTTTCTTTTGTAAAATATTGTTTTTTATATATTTTTTTGACATGGAAAATAGTTTTGCAAATTTGTTTACGACTAAATACTATTGGCTAATAATTTGTAAAAAAGAATCAATTCATAAACAGTAGAACTTGATTTTAATTTCGCTTTTCACGTATTTTATTATCTGAAAGAAGTGGTATTTAAATTTTTATTTCTTAAGTACTACTGTACCAATTTTTTAAAATTTTGTTATTAAAAATTATGAATGTTTGGTCATTAGTAAATAAATTAAAAATTGTAATAAATGATTTTGAAAAACAACTTTTTACATGGAATTAGCTTTAGGAAAACTAGCTTCATAATTTTGTGCAAGTTTTTTGATTTGCTTCATTAATCCAGTGATATGGAAAAATATAAATAAAATAAAATTAACATTAGGTCTTAATTTTTGATTGCTGTCCTGACTTAACTAAGGGACTATATTTTTTAAATCGCGCTTTGAAATTGCGATTTTGAGGATTAAAATTCCTTTTCTAATCATCAAACAAAATGTATGTTTATTCAAAATAGTAAGTTATTGTGTCAGATTTAACTTAAAATGTTGTCTGCACTATTTAATTACTGTATTTATGGTAAGACCCCACCAACTATTGATATTGAGTCCTAGTATGTGAATTAAAAGTTATTCAGAATCTTTGCTTACTGCAATGAGGCATTGTTTTAACTAAAGTTTCTCTATCCAAGTCAATATACAGTCAAACCCCGCTATAGTAAGCACGGTTTATAGTGAACTCCCGGATATAGTGAACGAAATGTTCGGTCCCGTGCCTTGCTATACACGCATAATGTTATTTTTTGTGGATATAGTCAAGCAAAAAGGTGAGGAAGTTGGATGTAATGAACTTTTTTCTCAGCCTCGAATGATTTTTTTTCCTTAATTTTTTTGTAATAATTTTGAAATTTCTACTTCAAAATAAATAAATATGGCAATTTTTAAAACCATCTATAGAGGGGAATGTAGTGATAAGCATTTTTTCTTGTTTGTTTCTTTTATCTCACTTTCCCATCCCTAAACAAACCAAGCAGATGTTTCCAACCCAGGCAGACGATGCACCTGTAAGGTGTCAGTAGGATCAATATGCATTTTCTGTCAGATGGAATGAGTAATTATTCATTATTGGTCAAAGGGTTGGACACTAATATGGGTTGATAAGGCCCTCATTTCAACTTCTTTTTGCTCTCAGTTCAGTTAAAAAAGAAGCCTGCAAACAAGTGTCTCAAATTTAACTATGGCAAACAGTAAATGTAAAACGTTCTCCTTTGATGATAAAATGGGCATAATCAGAAAAATTGAAAAGGGATGCAATCAAGCTGATTTTTTCAGGGAATATAAATTATCCAAATCTGCAGTGTGTAATGCATGGAAAAATAGGCAATTAATAATTTCTGCTCGTGAAAAAAATTTAGATGGCAGAAAAAAGTTGAGAAAAGCAGATCACAAGGATGTTGAAGAAGCATTACTGATGTGGTTCACCATTCAAAAAGGCCTCAATCTTCTAGTATCTGGACAAATGTCGATGAATTTGCTAAGTGATTTTATGAGACTACTTTTATGTGCTTGAATGGCAGGTTAGACAGGTTTAAAAAACGGAATAACAGAAATTCAGGAAAAATTATCTGTGAGTCGGGAAGTGTTTCCATATCTGATGTTGAGGATTGCTCATCAGCTAAAGATAACTAATTTTTTTTTAGTACGCAAGATGAAGAGTAATGAAAAATAAACAATTTTTTGCTACTACATAATATTTTTCAGTCATTTATTTGAATAATGTGTAATAAAAGGGAGGAATTTGGGAACCATTAGTTAAATTGCCTGCATAACGGATATAGTGAACCGAAATTTCGGTCCCTCGAAGGTTCACTATGTTTGACTGTATTTACTTGTTTTTCCTGCATTAATACCTCCACAACGATGTCATCAATGTAGGTTATGTTGAATGATGTCAAATTATATTTTTCAATAATTTTGTACTGATTTACATTTAATAATTTTTAATTCTTGGTTTACTGCATGTTTTTGTTTTAAAAAAGTATTTTTGTTAATATTTATGTTATTTTATGCTGTTAAATTTATTTTTCTTGTGGAATCTGAGCAGTATAATTCTCTAAATTTGTAGTAATGTTTAAAAAAAAATTTTTTTAATTTTTAATAACAAGTTGCCTAAATCAATTCAATATTTTTTAAAGCTGCTGTTTCTTGATTGATTTAAATCCCATTACTGTGTATAATTTCAATAGGATTATTAGGTTCTGATGAGTGGTGTGCCTACATTACCATTTATATTATCTGTTCTTCTTCTTATAAACGTCCCGCAGTGGACTGATCGTTAAGACACGGTTCCCAGCAGATCACCGAAGTCAAGCATCACTGGCTGCGGTCAGTGTGCGGGTGGGTCACCACTTGGATCAGTCTGCGTAGGGACCGAGGGTGTGCGGTATTGGTCCTCGTTAAACTGTGCTACCGTAAAGTGCTCGACTTCGCGTGCAGGTCGTTGGGCTACCGAAGCAGGGGTGCCATCCCCTCTGCAGAGGATCAAAATTGTGATGGCATGTCTTCGGATCATCCTCAGGGATGTTTCCCAGACCGTCGCCAATAGCCCATTGTGCAGCTCTAGTGCGACATAAATGAACTACTACTACTACTCTTCTTATAAACGCGTTAAATCATAATGTAGACAGAAACAAATTTTTTCTTACTAAGCTACAAAAATCATTCCCAATTATAAAAAAAATATTAATTCTGAAATGACAAGGGTCCCTTTTCTTAATCTGTAGTTTAAATGTTTAATATTCAATTCAATTTAATTTTCTGCTATGATATTCTGAACGGAGAAATTTCACCTTCTATGGTAAAAATTGATTTTTAAATGATGTTCACTATCAACTACAAATTTTTCTTTTTGCTTTTAATGTTATTAAAAATTGGGATGATTATATATATTGTAACATTGGTACACACCAACTTATCAGACTTATTTAGAAAAAAGGTTTTTTATTTTCTAATTTCTATTTAAAATATAGGTTCAGTTTAAAAAATGGCAATTAAACCTTGATCATTTGACTGTGAGAGATAATGGAGTCTACACCTGCATTGTTTGGAATGAATTGGGGGAATTTAGTTTCAATTATACTTTAGAAGTTGCTGGTAAGGATATTTTTTGATTTTTCTTTCCATAATGAAATCATAAGAGAGAAATAGAAAGGGACAGTAAAGAAGTTTTTTTTTAAAGCAAAATAAGTGTAGGAAGTGAGTTATTGAATAAAAAAAATATCCTATTATAATTGGTTAGTAAATGTTAAAACTTAATTTTTAGAATTTACATCATTTAGAATTACATTACAATTACAAGTATAAGTAATAAAGTAAAGTATAAAGCTTCTAAACATTTATAAAATGTAGCAAATTTCAATCTAAAACAAGACACATTAATTAAATGAATTTATTTTATGTTTTCAAAAAAAATTAACATAATAATTTATTTAATTTGTTATTTATTCATTATTTTTAATGTAAAAGCGAAATTTATTTTACATTTCATTTTTTTTTTTTACTAATTTTGTATTTTACTTTTTTCTAAAATTAAACGCAAACTTATTATACTTTATTACATTAGCTCTCTAATACAGATGGGACACAGTTGCCCCTATTATATATCGTTATTCTGATGCTCTAATTACCAGAAAAGAATATATTTTGGTATTTTCTGATTATATAAAACAGTCTAATAGTTAATATATAATATTTTGGTATTTTCTGATTATATAAAACAGTCAAATAGTTAATATAAAAATCTGTTAGATTATCGGAACTATATTTCTAATATAATACTAAATCCAAAAAAAAAGAGCCTAAATTTTTTTTTACATGTTTAAAATTTTTCAATGTTTGATTTTGTAAATTAAAGAATTTCAACGATGAGTAGGGGAGAGTCGGGTAGCCCCGCCTACTTAAAGAGTATTGCTTATATTTCTGTATAATATTGAGTAATAATCAATATTTTTGTATGTTTCTATTGTTTTATCATCTAATTAAATAATGCAAAAAGTATAAACCAAAAAGAGAATAGTTTAACTTAAAAAAATAGAAATTTAAAAAATTTGACTACTGTATTCAACATATTTTCAAAACTATTGTTTACCGTGTTACCAGCTGCATAAATGCTTGAAACTTTGAAAATAATCTTATTTTAATATAACAATTAATGTCCGATGGCCCATTGACTTGAAAAGATATTCTATACATATGAAATTGACAGTGGGCGGGGGTACCCGACACTCCCCTAACTGTTTTACTTAGTGCTAAATAACTGCAAAAATATGCAAATTTAAAAATTATTGTATACAACTGAGCCACGTCTGAAAGATTTTAACTTTAATGCAAAAAAAGATACCAAGTGTTTCATGCTGTCTCTCATTACCAAAGATAATTAAAATGCTAAATATGTTTTTCGCCTATTTTGACCTAAATTAATATAAAATAATGAAAAAATATATGATATGTTTAATAAAAATTCTACACATCTAAAATTCTACAAGGGCGTAATTCTACACATTAAAAAAATCATTGGCTTTAGAAGTTCTAATATAAATACAAATGTAACTCATTGCAAATAATCACCAATTAAAATTCTTGTTAAATTTTTATTTTAACATTGTACAGAGCGATTGCCTCATCGTCCTATAATAAAAGAGAATCACCCTGGAAATCAGACAGTATATATTGGAGAAACTGTTACATTTCAATGCAAATATATAAGTGATCTCCATCCAGCATTGTGGTGGGTGAAATATTATGAGGTGAATGGCAGCCATTACGATGAAGAAGGTTATTTAAATGCAAGGGAAGTATTTGTAAGTATTAAAGATTTGTTATGAAGAAATAGTGATGTCATTCAAAACATTTTTAATGAATGCTCCTGTTTTTACAGTCTACAGATCCCAACAACACTGATCATGATTATCTTATATTGAAAAATGTTACTTACGAAGATGCTGGACGATATGCCTGTTTTGTGTCCAATACATTTGGAGAATCTAAGCAAGATGCATGGTTAACTGTTTTACCACGTAAGTGTTTTGATAGCTTTAAGCATTTTTTATCTCTTTCTCTCTCATTATTTCCCAACGATTGTTAGGGAATATCATATTATGGCATGATACTTTTCTTTTAAAAAAACCAACTAATATTTTTATGGCAATTAAAGAAAAGTTTGCAGACAACGTTTTATTATATAATGTTGTGCAATAATAAAGTTGTGGAACAAATTTTTTTTTGCATTTATACAAATACTTAGTCTTGCTTAATTTAGATGAGGATTTCAAATTTAAATTAAGTTATGCTGGCTATAGTTTTTTAATGACCTTTTCAGTTAATTTTTTTATCAAAATATAAAACTTTAAAAATTTATGTCAATATCAGGGGGTAAATGTAGCGACAAACTACTAGGGGGGTTAGGGCACCTCATCAGGCTTAAAGTTGCATAGAAAACCATACCCTGGAAATGTTATTGTACTTGGCTATCGGTGTCTCCTTATTATGACCTGATATGCGTTCATAAGAGGGAATCGAATCGATATATGATATTTCTTCGTGTTCATAATAGGGAAGAGGCCTTAAGAGACATAAGACGACATTTCTGGGCATGGATTCCTATGCCATTTTAATCTTGATGATGTGCCCTAACTCCCCTAGAAGTTTGTTGCAACATTTATCCGAATCCTGTAATCTATAACGTTTTTAAACTTGCACATTTTAACAAAAAGTAGACTAAATATGTAATTTTAAAAATAAACTGTAGCTTGGAGAAAGAAACACATTTGAAATTAACGTTATGAAATTATCTAGGATCCATTATAAAATCAATAAGCAATATAAAATAATTGTTCCCAGTGTAATCATTGTTTACTGATATAAAGGAAAAATAACTGATTAAAAATGGATAAACTTTCCCTTAAACTTTTTTTTTTCTAACTAAACTAAGCAGGCTCTTATCTTTTAATATTTTATGTTTAGTGCTACGACATAATTATAGTTGAAAATGATATTCTACACATTATGAAAATCTTTTTATTTTTCAGCTCCTGTTTTAAAAAAGCCACAGTTTCCATCAATCTGGGTTGTTTTTATATCATGTGCATCAATTTTATGCCTTGCTTCCCTATCTTTGTGCTTTTGTTATTATCGACAAAAACAAGAGAAACGAAGGTTAAAGCTGCTGGCAAGCAAGCCTGTTAATGTATATTTACGAAAGAGAGTAATTTTGGAACCACAGGTAATTTTTTTATATCATTTAAATTTTTCATAATATCTAATATTTATAAAAAAGTTTTTAATTTTTGCTTTTCTTGATATTGATTTACTTGATAAGTTGTCATATGTGAAATTATTTTGAATCGCTAAACGGGATTTTTCTCAAGTCCTGACCATAGTCTAACATTTAGAAATTTTCTTTAATTTCATTGTAAATTTGGAAATTATTAGATTAAATAATACAGATTGGCTGTAATTAAATTTTATTATGTTAGTGTGTCATTTAGGGCTTAATGTCAGAGAGTAATTTAGCTCCAAATGGAACTTCCATCAGTTAAAATTTTTATATAACCTATCTATAAACTTAACATTTTAAAAATTTCATCTGTTTTAGCTGCTATCTGTTGTTTGTGTGATGTTGTAGATTTAATGTTGTAGTTGATACAATTAAAAACTATTTCAGTAATTTGTTTCAAATTAAATCCTTATTAAATTCATGCAATTCTTGTTTACTTTGTGACAGAAAAAAAAATTGTTTATCTAAACCAACTACTAAAACATGTTTTACGTAGGCTATATCCTTTAATATTCTCTTTCCAACTTGCATTTATAGAGATAGGCTTTTTTTTATTGTACACTAACTCATATTTACTTTGTATTAGTTCCGAAGACTTGTTAATCAGAGTGCAGTTTTAAAAAAGCATAGATAATAAAAAATCAGTACTTTAATAATGTAATATAATTTTCAAAAAAAAAAAAAAAAATAAATAAAAATTTTTTTTTTCTTCCTAGTTTTGGTCTTCTCATTTTTAATTTCAAACAATGTGGTTTTGATTATTGAACTTGGGTCTCTGTAAACTAGAGTCATATTTTATTAAAAAAAAGTTTTTTTATTTATAAAAATAACCAGAAAATAATTTATGAGTTATTTTCAAAATTATAAGACTGCAAAGATGAACTATCATTTTTAGAACGTAAATAAATTGTATATTGCTGGTGATAAAAAAAGCACACTGTACCCTAAGCCAAAAGTACTGGCCCACTATCTGCTGTATTTATATATATTAGACAAACTAGCCAACCAAAAGGCCAAACAATTATGTTGTTAAAGATTTTCAAATTTTCAGTTATACACTATACCCTAGAACATGCATTAAAAACTTAAAAAAAGTATGAGCAATCACTAAAAACAAATGTTGATTATTATGTAACATGTTTGTTCAATTTATTCACGACGTTTTTCCATTTTGTACCAATGTATGAGACTTTTTGTATTGAAGGAAGTTTTGTAAAAACAACAATTCTACTTAAGATTGTTTGAAAATAACAGTTCAAAAGTAACCTGAATTTTGTTGTTGTAAAGAATACTTAAGAAATTAATTACACATATTTGTATCATGAAACCATTTTTTTTTTTTTTTTTTTACATCAATATTTTCTTCTTGAGTTCGTCCTTAAAATGATGTCTTTCACCTTAAGGTAAAATTTTAACTTCTGGCAAGGAACTCTTTAAAATTTCATTTTTACTTATTTGTGTCTCTAAACTGACTACATTCTTTGTAAATCAATATTTTCTACAAGCTTCATTCTTGGAAATAGGCTCATGGTAAACTCTTTGGAATCAGTTCTGCTGCAAATTAATCTTAAAGTGGTAGTCAGAATCCAAAGATTCAGTTCAGTCATGTGAGTAAATTAGCATTGCAAGAGACAACTTGAAAATTAATTAGTATTGAAATTTGTGTAAGGAAACTTACATATTGTAAAAAAAAAAAAAAAAAAAAATTCCACTGAAGAAATTTAATTTGAACAGATAATTCAGTTCAATTTTTATAAGCTGTGAACTTTTTTTAAAAAGATTAAATAACAAATTGGTTATTTGATACAACATGGGTTCTCAATTACAGGGTTCTGGAAGTACTCAAAATTTAATGGCTCCTTTGGTGAAAATACAACCATTTGAATCTGAATATCATAATGATTCTACGGCTACTTTAGAATACGAGTTTCCTGTTGATCCTGTGTGGGAGTTACCTAGGGAAAAGTAAGTGGAAACTATTGTAATTCCTTTTGGTAAATAAGTATATATTTTGTTTTACATTTTTGTCAATTTCAAGGTAGGAGAAATGGTGTTTATTTATTTGAATTAAAACAAAGGTGTTTTCAGTTAAACATCAGATGAGATATTGTTTTTTTACTTGTTTATAATTTATGTTACTATTTTCCTACTACTAGGTAATATTAAAAGACCTTTTTTTTAAAGTTGGCTGCCATTATTAGCTTTCATTTTATAACTAAATTTTAAAAAAAAATAACATTTATATTTTTTTCGATTTTGTTAGAATTTGTTGCCAAATATTGGGGGAAAAAATCAAGTCTATCTATCTTTTTTTTTGTTGCAAATAGAATTTTTTTTTTTTCGAATTTCCCATCAGTAGGTTTTTTTTTGTCTTTTTAATTAGTGCTTACATGTCTGTTAGTATGATTTAGTTAATGTGCATGCTAGTATCAGTTTTTAAAAATTAAGAAAGCTATCAAGTAACTAAAATAGGTACTTTAAAACTTGCAATAAATTAAATTTTATGCAGCTACATATGACCATTTTAAGGTTAATAGTAGCTTTTATTTTGTAATACAAAATTCATTCTATTTTTTTAAACCAATTTCAATTATTGTCAATTTTGTGGACCTTTGATTCAGCACATTTTGACAAGTATACTATTTGACCAAAACAGCAAATTTCTCTTTATAGATTATAAATATAAAAGTTAAATAAAATATCTGTTTGCATATAAAGTAAATTTTATTTTAAGAACAACTATGGCTTTGTAATGTAAAGGAATAAGTATAGCAAGATTATTAGTAAATTATTTCAATATAAATAAAACCATGTATATAATATTCCTCATTTGTATAAGATCATTAATCTCTATCTTGTTTAGCTTGGTTTTTGGAAAAGATCTTGGTAGAGGAGCATTTGGACAAGTAAAACTTGCTGAAGTGATGACTGTGTGGGGAAAACCATTAAAGGTTGCAGTAAAAATGCTAAAAGGTCAGTTATAGAGATTGAATTAGTTTATAGGATTGTTTTTGTTCTTTTAATTAATAATCATGATATCATTAATAGATGGTTATACAGATCAAGACATGATAGATTTAGTATCTGAAGCTGAGATAATGAAAACAGTGGGGAAGCATCCTCATATCATTAATTTATTGGGTTGTTGTACTCAAAATGGTAAGTTCTTCTGCATTATTGTTAACTCAACTTTTTCATGTCATGTGTGTTAAAATATTATAATATAAATTTTTTTTATTTCATGTGAAAATGTTATCTTCAAAAATTTTGTGAATTGAAAAATTAAGATTTTAAGTTACTACTTCCATAAAAAGGTAGTAGCATCGTAAAATCTTAATTTTTACGTCTTATTATTATAATTTAAACCTTAGACTAGTAAAAAAAACAAACTTAGCACCCTCTTAAAGAAGTCTTATGCATCTCATAAGCACATTGTATTTTGTATTGTTCCACTTTTAATTCAATTTTAAGAATGGATGGAC
This sequence comes from Parasteatoda lunata, assembly GCA_949128135.1. Classification (NCBI taxonomy): domain Eukaryota; kingdom Metazoa; phylum Arthropoda; class Arachnida; order Araneae; family Theridiidae; genus Parasteatoda; species Parasteatoda lunata. The sequence goes on from OX421973.1 coordinate 2,042,677, forward strand.
TTTTAAATCTGAAAAAAAAAGTTTTGAGCAATATCGTTTAAATTTTTAAAAAGTTTCAAGTATTTCATTTTAAGATTTTGTTCTGTATCTTAGTTATTTATATGAGTTTGAGTTTATACTTTTATAAAAATGAAACGCAATGTAGAGGAGCAGAGAGATATGTAAATGAATAAATTATACATTATTTTTTTAATGCTTTTAAGTTGTATGACAGAATGATAAAACACGTATTAACCTATTTTCGATAAAACTACATTTGGTGGTTATTTCTTTGGAATAACAATTCATAATACTGTGTCATTAAAATAGTGAATTTGATTAAATGAACTATTTTTGCTTAATAATCCCATGTTTAAAAACTAATTATTCAAATGTATTATTTCATTTACTGTATTATTCAAATGAATTATTGACTCAAAGTGTTTTGTAACAACATAAATGAATTGACATTTTTTACTTTTCAGGACCACTGTATGTTGTAGTTGAATATGCAGCGAATGGAAATTTAAGAGATTACCTTCGTATTCACAGACCTGTGCCAGGTTATGAAATTTCTAACTCTGAAAGAGAATTAATATCTGAAAAATGTTTGGTAACTTTTGCATATCAAATTGCTAAAGGAATGGAATATTTAGCTTCCAAAAAGGTGTGCCATATATTTTATATTTCAATAAATTGCTGCAAATAATGCTTAATTGTGGATTAAATAAGATAATGTGTTTCAGTGCATTCATCGAGACTTGGCTGCTAGAAATATTCTTGTGATGGAAGATAAAATGCTTAAGATTGCTGATTTTGGTTTTGCAAGAGATGTCCATGAAAATGAATACTACAGAAAAAGGAAAAATGTAATTTTTTAATGCAGATATATTTAGCATAAATTAAATGTAGTTGTATTTTATGTTTTAGGTATTATTATATTTTATGTAGTCGTATGTAGTTATAATTTTATGTTTTGTATTGCATTTTTTACAATTAAGAATTAATAATGAAGAGGGTATACCATCTTTCTTACATAACCCCTCTTCAATGCTAAGTTTTGTAGTAGTTCATTTAATTTTTTAAGTTTTATTGATTAATGTAAAAATAAATAACAACAGAAGATGCAGTCACATTGAAAAAATAATTTGTCTTGATTTTTTAGCTTTTTGACCTGATATTCCTATTTTTGTATGTGTTCAGAACGTCTCATTTTCTATAAATATAATGCCATTTTTAAAAAAATCTATTTCAAGAATCAAAAGAATTGGATTTTTGATCCGACTTCTTCTCTTTCTAATTAATAATGCTAGTAGAAATCGCAACATTCAATACTTTAGGATCATTTATTTTTTACATAAATGGTAAAGACATTCAGCCTTATCGGCAAAATTCGTTATGAGACTTGTGCCATTTTACAAATAAGGAACTCGATTGGCAATTTTGACTTCAGGAACCACTATTATTTAGAAGCTTACTTCTTATTTTAAGCAAATGCTGTAACGAAATTATTAGGGTAATTTACATTTTTTGTTTAGTCTCTTGAGCCCCATTTTCAAAATGATTAATATCAATCCACAAGACAGCATTCATTAAATTTTTAATTGGTGAAATAAAGGATTTTGTTTAGGTAGCCCTGTTCATTCATTTTGAAATAATTGAAACTCTACTTAAATTTTGAACTTTATGACAAATTTCAATTAAATGAGGGAATATAAACTGGTTATTCTCTTTTAAATGTAATTTAAATTTTCTTTATATTTATATTATGAGTTGAACAATGCATCATTATACTTGAAACTGGTAAAACATTTTGTTTTGAATATATTAATAAATTAGAATATTTTATATACTTTCAGGGATAAAATTTGCTTTTATTATATGTAAGTACAGCAAATTATATTTTCTTCTAAGTTTGTCAGATGCTTTTTTTAAAAAAGAAGTCTTGAATGCGTAAATTGTATCTAAAATACTCTGAATGTATGAAAAATGTCCTAATTTTTTCTTTAGTCTCTCATTTTGAATAGAAAGTCAAATCTATATGTATCTCAAATCCTATGGACCTACAATGCCATCGTGCGCCAAAAATTACAGTCTTTAAAATGTTGCAGAATACTCACAAATATGTGACAACCGGGGGTGTACGAGGAAGCGCTCTGGCATACTGGCCAATAATAAAGGAGTTTCATTCTGCCATGCGTATGTGAAAGGGACAATGATTGTAGATAATTACTCTGAGTTTGCCTCAAAACGGTGTGTAGGGTTTTAAAAAAGAGCTTAAATATACTTCTTTTTGATTTTTAAAAGCTTTTAAAGGTGCTTGTTTCATTGGATGTTTTAAAAAGTGGTTAATTTTCGCTTTTCCAAATTGAGATATTTGCAAAAAACGTGGATTACACATTGTCTTATTCATAACCGCATATGAAAGTGCCAACCATTTTACATGTTTAAAGAAATACTTGCGGGTCCATATTTGTACGTGTGCTGAGCTGGATTCGGTGAGAAGAATTCTTGCAGTATCGTGCAACTCTAATGAATTTTGCAAGAGATTCTCAATTTCAGGCTTCATTTTTCGCCCTCTGAAATCGAAACAAATTCTCTCTCGAATATTTGCTGATCACGGGAAGAACTAAACAGTGTCAATTTTTTTTCTCTCTCTAATAGCAATTTTTTAAATTTGATTTCTCTTGTTAATTTCAGCGTTGGTGAAGCGTCTTTGTGGTCTGGCAAGCTAATGGCCTTCTTGCATTCTTCTATTATTGTTCAGTACTATAATCCTTGAACTTGAATTGGGGATCATTCACTAATTAGTTCGTATTTTCATGTGGGTCCCCCAGAGCACAATGCTTCTGCTCCTCAAAATTTCCCTTCTTCCTTTTATTCATTTTATTAAATAAAGCTAAGAATTAATTTAGATTTTTAATCGTTAGATTATTTTATTTGAAGGACCGTCCACCAATGAATAAAATTTTTGTAAACTTTTATTATACTTAATTACATTTTTTTTACTTATTAAGTTTTATTACTGTGTTATTATTTTTAAAATTTTATGTACTTCTAAGTTGTTTTATGAAAAAAAACTCATTACTTTGTGGAGATTTAAAAAAAGTATGAAGTTAGAGGTTTTCACTGTTATAATGCTACAAACAAAAATCTTACGTTATTCAGATTTGTCATTCAAAAAAACTTAATAATTTGATTTAAAAACAATTGAAATAAAAAATTTAATTATGTCTGATTTGTTAAAGTTTATGTGTGTAGGGACCATATAATAATTTACTTCTAACAAAAATGTTTAGCTTCAATACTCATTGTATTTACATTTCATAATCATATTATATTATTTTTTTTAAAATTCTTTACATATTTTTGTAATTTCAGCATGATCAATAATATTAATCTTGTTAATGTTTTGTTGAATATGCTTTTATAAATAACTTTTATTTAAATCTAAAAAATACACTCGATAACTTTTTTTATTAATGGTTAAATTAATTATAATTGTGAATTAAAATTATTTTGCATAATTTAGTACAGTAATTATTAATTTAACAAATAGAATGAGCCACTCACTATTGAATATATTTAAACTTGTGCATAATTGTTTTTATGGTAGTTAATTAAGAAAATAGTTCTTTGTCAGAAACTAGTTATCTTATCATGATCATGTTAAGTCTCTTCAAATATTTTTGAGTGCTTAAAAGGTGCTTATATTTTGTTGAAAATTTTGGCTATGCATCCTGTTCTAACATAAACAGTTTCATTTAGGAATAAATTTAAATTATTATAGATTTCATTATAATATATACAGTGAAACCTCTGTTAAGTGGACACTCTTGGGACCAAAGAAATTGTCCGTTTTCGAAAGTTGTCCGTTATGGGGAAGGGTACTTTAATAAAGAATACTGAAGCCATAAATTGTTTTTAGAATAATTGCAATGATTAAGAAATAATTAAATAATTTATAACAACTATTTACATTGACATTTAATTAAACGTAATGAAATTATAATATTTATGGTACAAAAAGGGAAGATTAAGAAATCTGATAAATTCCTTTGTTATACTATTATCCAGTTGAAAAGAAAGATGTAACAGAAGTTTGTTTTAAGCAGCTGTGACTCACTATATCTTTATGGTACATTTTTAAATCATTTAGCATCTTTACTCCAATTTTATCATTTTTCAATAGATTAATATGTCTCTGTTCCTCAATACAAGTTAGAGCATCACTTAAAGTTTTCAGTTTTGGTTCGTATTCAGAAAGCAATTGAATATCAGTGTCTTCATTTTCACTCTCTGCATCATTATTTGCAACCATTTCAGCAATTTCGTCTATATTTAAATCATTCATTTGACTTTCAATATTTTCGTTACCGTTGACAACACTTTCTCCAGTCAAGCGAATAAAATTTATCAACTCAGAAAAGGAATCGTAAGAATTTGTGTCATCCACGATATCTGTAAGGATATTACATTCTGATAAATCTTTTTTGAAGCCTGCCTTAGTGAAACAGTTTTAAATGGTTGAGCTTTTTACTTTTTTCAGGCTGCTATTATCCACAAAGAAGCTTGTAAAACATAAATTTATGTTTACTTTACTTGGCCCATCTAAGCTCGTAATCAAGTGTTTTAAAATGAGTTGGCGATAAAACACTTTGAAGTTTTTAATAACACCTTGATCGAGTGGTTAGCAAACAGACGTTACAATTGGAGGGAAGAATGCAATTTTACATTTTTTATATTAATGTTAAGGTGAGATGCTGCGTTATTAAGAATAAGAAGAACTTTCCTGTTTTTGCGGCCCATTTTTCTATCAAGTTCAAGCAACCACTCAGTCATTAAATCTCGGGTCATCCATGCTCGTCGGTTTGCTTTCCTTTGTATTCCAAGCCTAAATAAATTAATTCCTTTAAAACACCTAGGCTTATTTGATATTCCTCTTGTTCTCCCGTCATACTTGCGCAAAGTAAGATCACCAATCTTTCTTTTGACATTTTACCTCCTTCACACTTTTCACCTTCTAAACACTAAAGTTTTTTTTCCGGTGATGCCTGAATAAAAAGAACATCTCATCAGCATTTAATATGTCTTTGGGTGCATAATCCTTCAAGCTTATTGATTTAAAAGAAATCATATGTCTCTTTCTGAACTTTTGTAACCATTCATTAAAATCTTTAAAATAATCCTCTATCCCCAATATTTCAGCTGCCTCTCTAGCCTTTTCCTGTAACATGGGTCCTGATACTGAATATTGTTTGCTTCTGACTTGAGAAAACAATTCAAAAACGCATCTGCCAATTTTAAATCCAGGTCCATTTTCTGAAGATATTCCAATTATGTTCTTATTTCCATTTTTGCACCAAAGTTTCATAAGTTTTTCTCTATTTTTAATGATGTCTACTGCCTGAATTTTTCCAATTTTAAAGTGTTCAGACAATTTTTGGACACTGCTTTTTTGATGCTTGGAATGATCTAAGAGTTCAATTTTTAAACTCTAAAGTTAAAACTTTACGAGGCATTGTTGAGTAAGAAGAGACTTTCTCAAGAATAAAGATCTTTTAAAAGTTTTATCTCAAATACTCTTTCAACAGATTATTCCATATTCTTATTTCCATTTCCACACCAAAGTTTCATAAGTTTTTTTCTATTTTTAATGATGTCTGCTGCCTGAATTTTTCCAATTTTAAAGTGTTCGAACACTGCTTTTTTGATGTTTGGAATGCTCTAAGTGTTCAATTTTTAAATTCTGAAGTTAAAACTTTACGAGGCATTGTTAAACAAGAAGAGACTTTCTCAAGAATAAAGATCTTTTAAAAGTTTTATCTCAAATACTCATTCAACAGATGTAGTTACAAAGAAATTAAAATTTTTTCATAATTACGCAGATATTAGAGTTAGTCATAAGATACAGAATGGAGACATGTATTCCTATGTCAGGACCCTAGTCAGTTTCAAACAATATGTTTATCCCCCCCCCCATCACTTGATAAGAAATGTGTTAATACCTCCCTGAAAGTAAACCTCCAGTAATGCATAGAAAAAGGAACAAGACAATGCTTACCTGTAAGACACCAGGCCCTATGGAGTAGTATTCACAATGGTTCATTTCTCAAGAGTTTGAATAAACGTTTGATTTATATGAACACCTTCATGAATAAGATTTCTATTCTATTCTTTTAATCCAGGTGGGATGAGTGCAGACTGATGAGAAGTAGAAAGGAAATTTCAGTGGGGAAGAGGAATTGATAACAATTAATGTGTCACTTAAACTTGTGGGGTCTTGTGACTGGGCATGTGGGATCTTCCAGATAAAAAGACCCAAAGATTCCACTGTTCCAAATATTTTACATGAGCAGAATCATTTTTCCTATTCTTGCTTGCCAAAGATAAAATCGAAAAAATAAAAAAAAAAGTGACTGGAGAATGATAGATTCTTTAGAGCTGAAATAGCTTAATGTTTTTAGTTATGGATAAGGCAAAAAATTTACATGTTTTCTCTTAAATTTCATATTAAAAGTATATATATTTTTTCAAATTTAGAAAAAGTAATGCCGTGTTTGAACAGATAGAAAATAAGGGACTGTCTGCGTCAGGAGAGTCCACTTTGCAGAGTGGTTTATTCATAGAAGATTCCAGGGGAATTAAAAATATGTCTGTATTGAGAGGTGTCCGTTTTACAGGAGTGTCCACAGCATGAAGTTTCACAGTATACTATATATATTATATACATACAGATGTATGTTTTCTTTGTATGGGAATGCTGTTTTCTTTGTGCTCTTAATATCAGAAGTCTAAGAAATTAGATTTAATTTAACTATATTTTTAGTTTGCTACATTAAATTCTTACTTGTACTGTTCTTATTATTTAAAATATATAGGGTTTAGGTTAATCCCCAACTTGGGTCGAAACAAAACTATTAGAAATTCAGGTTATTTTTAAATATTTAGAAATTGAATTTAGTTTTTTAACAGGGGTTACTTCCAATCAAATGGATGGCGATTGAATCTTTGATTGATAGAATATACACTTGCCAAAGTGATGTGTAAGTAGATAGAAAAATTAAATTCTGGTGTTTATGAATTTTTCAAGCTTTAATAAATGAATTTTTTAACATCAATAGGTGGTCGTTTGGAGTTCTGATGTGGGAAATAATGACACTTGGCGGATCACCCTATCCCACTCTTCCATCTGAGAGGCTCTTTGATTATTTGAAGAATGGTCAAAGACTAGAAAAACCAACTGGATGCAGTATAGAAGTGTAAGTTTAAAAACTATATTTTTGACAAATGTATAGTTTTATAACCGCCTCTGAATTTTAAGACTATCAATGTTCAACTCCTTAGCCTTGTAATTTTGAACCCAACTCAGAAGACAAGGGAGCTCCTAGATCAAACATCAAGACAAACTAGCTTTTGTTGAGGACGTTTTGATGGAACGAATCCGCATTTGTGTTACAGGGAGACGAAAACCACAAAAACCTCCCACTGTTAGCCATGAGCAAAAGAATATTGGCACATAATCCATCTACCACTGAAGATATTTGCAGGGGTAATTGCGACACAAAGTAAAAAACCCTGAAATATTTTAGGTTCAAAAAATCGTTGTCAAGATATAAATTCATAAATTATCTATTTTTGAAATAGCATTTATAATTAAATTACCCACCAATGAAGAACATCTCTTCTTTATAGTAACTAATCCAGGAAAAAACTAATGAGAATCTGCAATATTGTTTTTTAAAATCACGTGAATGAGACGCAATATTGGATTTTAAAATGCAAAATTATAAATTGCGATATTGAATTTTTAAATCACCTAAATATGAATCGCAATGCGTTGTTTTTAAATTACGTATATCTACAAAAATCGATCTTTGATGTTACAACCGCGTAAATACGAATTGCAATATTGGATCTTAAAAAGGTTGGGATGTGAATCCTGACATTGGGATTTAAAAACCCGTAAATACAAATCACGATATCAGATTTTTAAATTTCATGAATAAGAATCGCGATAACGATTTTTAAATCACTTCATTTACATTTTCCATCCTTTCTCCCATTCATTGCTCATTTACTCCATCCCCACTACAAAATTACTCATAGTGTGAGTTTGCATTTTATAAAATAATTCTTAACAAATAAATTTTAACAAATTTGTATTTTGATTTGAAGTTTACTATGGGAAAAAAAATCAATCCTAAAAAATTGTTAAGATTTGCCTTAAACTTAGAATTTCAAAATTTTGTCTAAAACTTTTGATATCTGGTTTACTGGCGAATAATTTGAAGTCCTTAGCACGGGATGTTTTAAAAGAAAATCGTTTTTAGTAGGAAGTATGGGTTTCCCTAGACAGCCAGCAAAGTTATTAATAATGAGGTGTTATGTCCTTCAGAAGAGCTCTTTCCAGTTCTTGGAGAGTTTGTGGGAGGGGTAGGCAATTCGTCTACCTAGAATGTTCCTAACACGCTGGCCAATCCATTCCTTCCTCCAAAAGGAAATGGTTCACCTGCAACTGCTGTTCATCAACATGAAGTCATCTCTAATTGCTGCTGCGTAAGAGACTTCAATAGGATCTCATCCCTATAACCGATCAGAACTCCATTTCAAATGATATGGAGATCGGTGTGGTGTGTTCATCAATGAAGATGCCAGCATAGGTCATCACTCCTCCATTGCCAAATCTTACACTTTAGTGCGTTACTTGTGCCACGTTCCCTCCAAATGAAAATACAGTAAGGTGCTGATTATCCGAACTGCTCGGGACCGAACGTGCTTTGGAGAATGAAATTTTCGGATAATTGGAAAGTCTAATGATTCTAGTTTAAATGATTATTATTTATGCACTAACTTCCCTTCACATTTTTTTGGACTGATAGTACTATCTAAAATAGCTTAGTGTTTAAAAGTTTTTTTTTTCAATTTTAAAATATTTTTTATTTATTTATTTCATTTTGAATTTTTTTAAATCACATTTTAGCTTTTTATAATTTTTGGTCAATTACTGATTTTACCACTTTTTTCTTTATTTTCCATTGCAAAAGAAATCCAGCAAAGACTTTTGTTTAAAAGAAGATGCTCTTCTTTGAGCAGCCATATCCCTTATTCTTTTTAAATAAATCAATTGAACTGGATCAACATCATTTTGACGTTCTAGCCAATTCATTGCTCATGAATTGCATGCTTCTATATGAGAAGGTCCACTATCTTGAACTTGATCCCCTACTTCTTCCTCTGTGGAGTTCCAATTTTCTTTCAAAATTTCAGCAACAATTTCATCATTATTTAAAATTTGAAATCCTGGGTCGTTTTCAGTGTCTCGACACCAGTCTTCTATTTCTTCTGCTGTATAACCCGGCATCTTTTCCGGAAGATCTACTGTTTCAGAAACTTCAATTTCGTTTGTTTTTCTGTTAAGAATTTTATTCCAAAATTTTTTAAGCGTCGATGTTTTTACTAAATTCCAGGCATCCGCTATCATCAAAAAGATTGTAAATTAAATATGGTCTTCAAATGTATCTTCCAAATTTAGAAAAAATGTTGATGAGTTAAAAATGTTCTAAACTTAAAAAAACAACAACAAGGAATTCGGACATAGTTCGGATAATTGGATGTTCGGATAATCGGCGCTCTACTGTACTCCTAATATCAGAATGAACAGAAAAACCAGACTCGTTAGAGAAAAAAATATTGCGCCATTTGTATCTCCTCCAGTTCATTTGCTCTGTTTTTTACTCTCTACGGGCACGACACACACCATTGGTCGACGAGCATACAGACCTGCAGCGTGAAAGCCATTTCAGTTAAACTGCGGTGCCGGTAGCCGAGCAAAGGTGTTGTCGAAGAAGAGTGGCATTCATATTTGGGTGTATCGAAACGTTAGTGTTAAATAACGGTTTCCATTCGGCGCTGTTGCACGTCTTCGCCCTTCCCCTGATCTTTGGCCAGCATTTCCAGTCTCAAAAAAAAAAAAAAATAAAAAAAAAAAAAAAACGGTTCCAGATCCTGAAAATCTCACTTTGTGAAACCCCGATGGCTTCTGCTACTTTGGCTTGCGTTTTTTGGCAAAATGGGTAACAACTTTCCAAGCATCTGATCTCTTTAAATGACTTATTTGAGACATCACACTCATCGTAACAACGGGCTTATTGCATGTCATTCATTCTTTTCCGCTTTGTCTTATATCAAGTTGAAAACCAAATCAAATTCACTGTTGCTAAAGTGTCAATCTAACTCAAAATTTGCATACTGTGAAGTTTGAAAATAAGAAAAATTTTTATTTGAGACTATCTTCTTCCATTTTATGCATATATATATGTGTGACAAATGAAACTACCTATGTGAGAAAACCCAACTAATGCCAGTATATGGTGCTCCCTCCATAATTAAACTGTTAGAACTATTTCGATTTGAATGTTTAAGCAAACCTGTGTGATTCAAAAATAAGTCTGTGTGGAAGCTTTTTCTTAAATATTAAAGGATGAGTATCATCCTTATTGGTTTTTCCATCGTCTTAATTAATGGTCATCCTACATTTTATTGGCTTATACTGCTTTTTTATACAAGACTTAAAATAATGTATATATATAAATATAAGAATTAAAAATTGTTAGCATTAATATCTTCCTGTACTATCTGTGCTGTTTAAAACATATTGTCACGTTTGTGTTAGTTACATTTGCCTTTAATTTCTTCTATATTCATCAGAGATCATTGAATATATATTTCATTATTGAAATTTGATTACTAATAAAATATTTCCAGGTATTCACTAATGTTAGATTGCTGGAGAGCACATGCTGGTGATAGACCTACCTTTTCAATTTTAGTCAGAAAATTGGAACAATTAATCCTGAAATCATCTGATGTGGTGAGTTTTAATATGATGTATGGAATAAAGAAAATAATAACATGGAACATTGAAATGATGTAACTTGCTGGTATTCAGATTTGTTTCGCTGTCAAATTTTTTTAAAATCTTAGAATGACTTCATTGTTTGTACTAGTGTCATTTAAATTTACACCTTCAATGTATGTGCTGTGCATTAAGGCTTATTGAAATCTTTCTTAATTTTTTTTTGTATAAACTTCTTTTAAACTGTAAGTGATCTTATGAAAGACCACGATAGATGTTATTAAGAATAAAAACTTTTTGATAATGATTATAGAAGGAAAAGGAAAAAAAAAAAAAAAATCTCTATGGAAAATTTTATTCGTAATAAACTAAAAAAAAAGACTATATTTTTAGTAGTAAGACATAGATTTGTTTTTGAAATATATATATATATATATATTTAGTTCTTTTTACAGCACTTGACTGATTGTCTATATTTTGTGCTATGTTCATTTGTTGATTATGCTCTTTATTATAGGAGTATCTTTGTTTGGATTATGAATATGAAGAATCTACCAGCCTATCAACAGATTCAGATAGTGATTCAGATTCAAATAACGTTTGAATCTCAAAAATGGAATTATATTTGTTTTATCAGTATTTGTGCACATTTAAAGATCTCAGGATTAACAGTTATTTTCGGAACATTTGCTAGGTTGAAAGCAACATGTCTGTGTAAATATAGTTTGTCATTTTTATAATTATGAATATAAATAACAAATTAGACTGCACAGACAAAAATCATTTGTAAAACCAATATAAGGTAAACCATTGTAAGTTTTTATCTTCTTCATTGTATTATAAATCATTAGTTTAGTTATTAACTATTCAATATGAAAAATATCTCATTTTGCAGAATCTCATGCTACAGAATCTAAATTTTTACAGTAATTTATACTTTATAATTTTTCTAGCAGCTTTGATTTTTTTTTTTATAAGATGTATGAGTAGCTTGATGAAAAACTATGACTATGTTATTTGAATAAATGTAGCAAATTTATGTGTAGAATATTTGCATCTTTTTTTGTAAAAGACAAGCCACTGTGTTTTTTTTTTCTACAAACAATCATTATTTTGTTATAAAAAATTACGATGATGAGACAAGCTAACATTGGCAGTGTTAGCATATTGAATCATTAGAACTTTTTTGTGACAGGTTTAAGTTAAACTTATTTGATCAAATTAGAATAACATATTTATAAGTGTTACTAAATCAAATATTTGCATCTTTTTTATTTGTTTTAAGATAAACCACCTGGTAAGTGTATGTTATTGTTAGAAGAAATATAATTTTGTGATAAGAAATCTTACAATGATTCATTGGTCGTGGCACATTCTTTTTTTCTTGACTGTTAGCTCAGTGAATCATGGTAACATTTTTGTGGCCTGTTTAAGCATGTGTTAAAGTTATTTGATCAAACTAAAATAGAAGTGTTAAAATGTTATTTGAGGTAATCAAAACATATTTATATTATATGATCAAATATTTGCATCTTATTTCTAAAAGAAGAGCCGCCTGAGTGGATGTTATGGTTTGAATGAAAATAATTTATGTGATAAAATATTATGATTTCACAAGCTGACAGGAGCATTTCTACTTTGTAGAATCATGGTATTTTTGTGACAGGTTATTTGATCAAATTAAATTAGCTCATATAAATGAGCAGACACTGCACTGATTAATTCAAATGTGTGTTAATTGTAAATATGTGATAGTTGGAAACTTTCCGCATGAACCAAAGATAATAATATTTATGTACCTGATGATGTTTAATATTTGTGGTGTTGTAATAAATCTGAATTAAGAAATTCAGATATTTCTAATGTGCAATATAATTAATATGATTGCAATCCTAACACTTTATATTTTTTTTTTATAGTTTTAATTCTGCAACTTTAAAATATTGTATTTTGGTTTCATTTGTCTTTGTGTTAGTCCCAGAGAATAATAAAGTTATCAAATTATGCTAATTCTATAATTTTTCTACTTCAATAGTTTTTTGTTAAATAAATACAGTTGAATCTCATTAATGTCAACTTGTAGGGATACAGATAAATTTTTCATGATTAAAGCAGTCTGCTTTATAAATTTAGATGCTTTTTCTTCATAAAAATTGTTTAATACACAAAAATTTTATATTGACAATGTGTAACATAGTTTTAAAACGGAAATAACTTTTTCAAGTATGTAGAATAATTTATAATTTATGTCAATAAAATTTATAACTTGAAAAGAAAAAATTGGATGAAGTTCAAAAAGTAAAAAAAAAAAAAAGTAAAAAAAAAAAATAAATAATTTTTCATTTTACACAAATAAATGCTGACTGCCAAACCACATTATTCATTTATAAAATTCATATAAAGTTAAAAAATTTAATGTTTGTTTTTTTTTTTTTTGTTGTCTTTTTTAAAGAAATGTGTGAATTAGCAATAGAGATTTCTCTGAATAACCCATGTGTGAGGAATTCTTATGACATATTTATCCAAGGATATGGAAGTTTCTTTAGAAAACATTTACATGAAATTATCACTTAACACTAGCTTAAGAAGACTCTAATCATATTAAAAGTACCAAAAAAACTTATCCTGTTACCTACTTAATAGATAAGAATGTTGATTCAGTCTTTCCAACAAACTGGTTTGACCCGTTTGCATATTGTTTGGTATTATCACTCTAACAAATGGATTATTTTTCAGGAATACTTAATAGAATTATTAATTTTTTTACCTATCTGAGTGAATATAAATTTTCTGATCACATTTAAAGCAAAGTTCCCCTAAAAAGATATTTTATATAAAGTGTATTCATTGTATAAGTGTTTAAAAACATTGTATCTGCCTACAATTTTGAATACTAATTAATGTAAAAAAAAATTTCAGGTTTAGCATGTTTACGAGATTCAACTGTATCTATATTTTATGATTAATTAGTTTCATGTCTTGTTTTTCGATAAATGTCAGAAAAAATAGTCTAGAAATTGTATTTAAATGTTTGGTTTTTGTATTTATACCAGAAAAAACACTTTAAAATTTTCATAATCTGTGACTTAGTTTTTGTGTCAGAATACATATATAGAAAAAGACTAGATGCCAAAGATAGCAATATTTATTTGTTATATTATTAAATGTTTGATTTGATGCGTTTTAAAGAAAAAAAGAGACATTTTAATCATATTTACATTACTGTGAATTTGTGTCTATAAGGGATTATGATTTCTTATTATTGTTAATACATCAGTAATTTTACTAATGTATTGTGAAATTGTTAATACATTAGTAATTTTACTTCTATTTGTGTTATGGCTGCTTTAAGTTCAGCAATTTTTTTATACCTTTCATTGTTGCATTTATTATTTATAATTTTGGAATTTTACTGTTTTGAATCATTTGTGAATTTCATATTTTGTTTGTGATCCCCTATTTAATTGAAATGTTTAATTATAAAAACTGGAATTTATAGAAGCAAGTATATAATTTGAAATTTTTTTAAATAACAAATAATAGTTGTTTAAAATAATTTGGCTAATCATCCTATTCAATGAGAGCTTTTAGCCACTGAGTCATCGCAACTCAGTAATATTTCTTAAAATCATTTCATTATTCTGTCTTTAAATACTATATGAAAAGTATTAAATTGCTTACAACTATTTGAATTAAAAAACTCGTGTTTGAACATCTATATAATTTTATTTTTTTCTGATAACATTCTTGATTTTATTTTTTTGAAATTTAGGTTTATTAGGTAATAATTTGTATATTTAGCAAACAGTTATGTTTTATTTGAGAGAAGATTTTTTCTGTGTTATTATAGTAGTGAAATAAATAATAATTATTTTATAGATATGTTTAAAGTATGTATGTTGTGTGTTAAAGCTGATTATTGGTGCTTCAAGTAACTGAAAATATTTATTATGTTTCAAATCAAATTTGTGAATTTATATTTGCCTATTAAGTGTTCGAATAATGTTATACATTAATGTGCCTCTTGTATTGTTAAGATACTGAAATAGCAGCCAATACATATTATATTTTATTAGCATTAAATGATTAGCTATTCATAAAATGAGTGCACCTATTCTTATAAATATTTTTAATTTCCATATTTCTTACTTCAAAATATTTTATAATCGCAAAAATACATTTTTAAGAAGGTCAATAAAATTTTAAATCAAGTTATCATCTTTTTTTGAGATTTCCTAATTAGAAAATAATTTTTTAAACATTTGTTTTGTATATATTTTATGTCTTGGCTTTTTATTAAAGTAAAATAATTTGTAAACATATTGAATAAAGTTACAAATTGTAAACAAGGATGAGAGTTTTTCATTAATTTTTAAGTGGTTTTTAAAGTATGTAAAAGTTAATGAAACTGAATGTGTGTAAGCATATACACGACTCTAATATAGACCTCTTTTAGTCAAGTGTAGGAAATATTTTTCTTTAATAAAATTTATAGGCTATCTTTAGCAAGTCTGCACCCACCTTATTACATAATTGTAAGTCAAAACGAGTTCAAATGTGAAAGGCAGTCATATAATGACCATGTTTCTAAAATATTTATATATATATAAAAAAAAATAAATAAATAAAAAAAAACAAGGGAAAACTTAAACATTTACAGAATCTGAAAGAAACCTACACTGTGGGTGATAATGTTTCAGTAAATAGTGGCCATCGGCTACTATAATGTGCTTTATCAGAAGAGGACAAAAGAATTTCATAAGAGAATTAAGCTACTTTATTAATAATTACAATTATGTCTAAAGCTCATTTAGAAACGTTAATTCAACATTAGAAAGAGAAAACAACTATGTAAAAATTTCCTCGTTGAACCAGGATTTGCTAAATGAGGTCCAGCAATTCTCAATGTAATAGACAAGAGAATTTTTCTCTATAATAAAATGGTTGTCTTCTTATAGCGAATTTTTCAAGAGTTCTAGCTTTTAAATGTTCCCTGACTTTTAAAAAAGAGTTACATTTTGGAATTGGTTAGAGTAAAAGGAATTGCCGATGAATAGGTTTTGAACAGTGCACTGGACGAAGATTAAAGTTTGGGGGGAAGAGGCAGATGTACCAAAAATTAGGATGTAATACATTGGACAGAAATGTTAGGGTCATTCAAAATCAATTAAAAAGTCTCCAATTAGAAAAAAAAATGTGCTCTGTTTTTAGCTTATTCTTAAAATGTGAAAATTTAAAATCAGAATTTTTCAATTAAAATAGATGAAAGTACACGCTAGGGCGAATACACATTATTCTTTGCTTATGATGAGCGGTCTTCTACTTATTTATACAATAAAAACTATAGATTTTAATCAATATATAATATGTATTAATTTAATAATAATTAAAAATAAGACTTATAATAAATTTTTAACTTATCAGACACATTGAAAATTACCCAACATTTACTTAAATAACAACAATTATAACAAAACATAAGAGATTTTTTGAGCTAGAACCAACAATAGATGAACTCAGTATCATACTCAAAATTCTGTCACGTGGCTAAAATTATAAATACATGTAAATAGTGGCAAATAAGCAAAAGTTTATGCTTAAAAAAGGTGTCGTTTACAAATTAAAATAAAGATTTAAAAGTTGGGCTTAAATTGTCTACAGCCAAAGCCAGTCTATTAAAATTTGTCTTGTGGAAGACTTCAGTAAAATGTAGGTTGGAGAGGTTACATTTAGCGTCACACACACTTATTAGAGAAGTAGTTCAGTTTTAGATACCACCAAATATTTTCCACATATATATTTTAACTTCTTTCCCAAATAACAAGATAGTATGTTGAATAACTGTTTTAAATCCATCATTCTAAGTCAAAATTGTTTGGTTTGAGGATTTAAAACTTGCATAATATGATATACCAGCTAGTTTTTTTCTTTGCACAATTTTATGACCGGTTTAATATAATAGGGTCTAAAGATAATAGGGTCTTTGAATTATTCAATCAATAACACAAATTGATATTTTAAACTTAATTAACAGTTCTATTTGCTGCATTGCTTTTTAAAATTTGAATGTTTGCCTTTAGCGTGCAGTTCTGATCTTTGAAGATGGAAAGGTTTTAAAAAAAAATAATAAATATCTGATTAGAGAGAAATGGCACCACTGTACAAGTAACTGCATGTTGGCATTCTATCCCTAGTAAAAGTTTGAAGCCCACCTTTCTGATTGAAGTATATAAGCTTGTCTGGGAAGTAAAGATGGTCAGTGCACAATGGTGCCTGGCAGGGCTGTTGCAGGAATGTTTTACTTTACTGGTAAAGTTAATGCCATAGTTGCAGAAATTATTGTTCAATAAAAAAAAAAGCTTAATGCACTTATTTAGACAACATAATTCTGATAAGTTTAATTTTATGACCAAACTATTGTATCAAAAATCATTTATTAATTTTGAAAATTTTTGTGCCCTGACAATAACTCATATCAAAATCCCTGCACACCTAATACGTTTGATATTTCTTTATCATTAAAATTAATGAAATAAATTGTGCCAATACAGGGTTCCCACTCTTTTAACAAAGCAAAAATTAAGCACTTTTAAGGACTTTTTTTGAAAAATTAAGGACTTTAAAAATAGTATGATTGTGTATCCTCAAATATACATATACCACCAGTGACAGTGCCAATTATTTACCTTTCTTAAAAAAATCAATAAAAAAAAAAAAAAACTATTGGATTATAATGTAAACACTGATATAATTCTATAAATTAACACAGCTTGCCAAAGAAGTACGAGGCAATTATTAAAATCCTGGATCTGTTATTTTTTTTTTTTTTTTTGAAAAAACAAAAGTATTTCTGGAAAAACTTGAGGTTTTCATCAAAAACCTAATAAACCGAAGGTTTTTGATGAAAAATCTAGGTGAGCTGGGATTTTTCAAGCCCTGTTTAAATTTCAGTACAATCATGAATTTCAAAAAATGTTACTTCTTTCTATAAATTTACAGTTACTTATTACACATCAAAATATTATACAAATTAATTAAATTCTTCAAGATTTTAGGAAATAGTTTTCGTTATGGATTCAACTTTTTCTGATATTTCTTTTCTTAGGGTTTTACTTAATTCCTATAAGCAGATATCAGTAGAACTGAATTGCTTAAATTCTGTCAATTTTGAAGGTTAGTGTGGGTCTTCTACCTAGGTACCTTAATACTGCCCCCTCCCAAAAAAAGCACCATCTCTCCCATGTGCAATATCCCCCTTGTACACACTATTCTTTTCTTCTAGAATGCTTCACTCTCCTCATAGAGTATCATTCTAGGCAAAAGGCAGAACATATTAATGAAAGAATCAATGTAATAATGAAAGGACATGCTTTCTTCCACTTGCCATCCACTTCCACTTGCCCTCAATCACATTCCTTTTTGTCTCTCTATAGTGCACTACCCTCTATGCATGGTCTAATTCTAGGTGATAAAAGAATGGCATTTTGTTTTAAAAAATTGAACTGAAAAATTGTTCATATCAACTATAGTGATGCTGAAAAATTAAGGACTTTTAAAAACCTTGTACCAAAATTAAGTACTTTTAAGGGCCCTTATTTTCCAAAATAAAAACGAAGCAGTTTTTAAGGACCGTAGGAACCCTGCAATAAGACTTATTTCATATCAAATTTGTAGCAAAATGCATTTGCATTTAAAATTCAAGTGTACAAGATTCTTTATTATAAAGAGTATAGAATGCTCTTATTAATACACATATTTATTTTTCAAATATTATTACTGTACATTTAAATTGTTAAGACATTTAATAAATTCACAATAAAATTCAACAAACTATAGAATGATCACAGTCAATGCTAATTTAGTGAAAGTATTTAAATGTAACAAAATTCATATAATTTAGAAAAATATTTTGTTGGTTTCTTTCCTGCTTTTTCAACTGTACAGATGAAAAAAAGACATGCTTGTTCTAAATTTAATAATTAAATTTAAATTGTGGCATAAATGACACTGTATGTTAAACACAACAGTTCTATTCTACACACCATTGGGAATAGGTATTTTTGTTATCACTTCAGTTGGTCCCAGTAGAGTGCTACAAAAAGTTTAGTTGACCGTTTTTCAAGCTCTAATACCTCTTAACAATCAATAATTGAAAATTGACAGAGTTGATAACAGTATTTTTTAACCAAAGAGGCTAATAAAATTATGCATGTTTGAATTTTATGCAGAAGATATATTGTTAGCACACAACATTTATGCAAAAAATGTAGAAAAAAAGCTATCCCTTCACAAAGACTTAAAAGTTTTGCACAATTGTTTAGCTGGCACATTTAACAGTTAAATGAAGCACATATATTGTAAATTCAATTTTTTTGACCTATAAAAGAAGTTTTTTGACCTATATATTAAATCTATAAAATATCAGTTTTATATATCAGTGTTAGAAATTATACCTAATTATGTTTAACATCATGTGTTAATAATGTGATACTAAAACATTTTTGAAAGTTCTGAATTCGAAAAATACAGTTTTGATTGCATAATTTATGTAGATTTCAATAAAACTACAAGTAAGTAAAATTTATAAAAAACTTTTAACTAGATGCTTCTATGAATCACATGTAAAAAAAAAAACATAAAATTTGATCACTCAAAATTTTTAGATAGCAAGGTTTTACAGTATAATTTTCTTTCACAATATCCATTTTCATTACACTTAAAATGTTACAGCAGACGTTTATGAGAAGTTACCGAATTTATAATTAGATTCTTTAATAAATTATTTAAGAAGTGAATAGCATCAAATTGACACAATCTCATATTTAATAATAAAAAAAAATTCTTTAAGTGAAAAAATAAAGCTACAATTAAGCAAGTAAAGGCATTGAGGCTTTGTACCTCTCAGGATATTTTGTAAACATTATAAAATCAACTTGAAACTATTCAATATCCTGTTTCTTGAACACAAATCAATTAATAAAAAATAATACAACATGAACACATTTCTTCTGAACATTGCAAAAAACTACTTTTGATTAAAAAATGTATAAATGTAATACTAAAAAATTTATTCAATCAACATAATTCATAACATTTAAAAGAGTTTTCAGAATAACGAAAGTAAAATTTTTTGTCAATAATAATTCCTATGATTTATACCTGTCCCTAAAAGAGAACTGTGGGCCAATAATAGATTAAAGCTACAACATCCATGTTAATATTGCAAAAAAGGAAACGAAGGAAAAAATAAATAAAAACATGACCATCGAAGCCGACGTCTTCAGGGGGTACCAGCCCCGGTAGCCATAAAACAAAACCTTTTCTATTGAGAGAGAGGCAAAAGCCTAAATAAACTCCCTCAGTACCCCGAAGGTTTTGTATAGAAGTCCAGGAAAGAACATGAAATACATTGAAGCAATTCAGAAAAGAAACTCAAACAAAATCATCAAAAAATAAAAACTCACTTTAACCAAGTATTTTCCTTAATTAAGTATTTTCTTTTTAGGTTAAATTTAATTCAATGCAAAGTACAAAAATCCTTCGTTTCCTTTTTTGCAACATTTATTCTTTATTTGAAATCTCTGCTGCTTTTAAGCGCGTTTTTTTTTTTTCCAAAGAAGTTTTGTCTTTTTAGATTTAAAAAATTTTTTTGTTTTCTTTTTGTATTGTAATTTTCAAATCTGGTTTTTGCTGCATTTTGTGCTTTTTCTTATTTGAAAAATTATTTGGATATAAATTCTGGTTTTAGGTGTTTTCTAAATATTTTAAAGCATCAAAGGGGTTTTGTTGGATATCTAGGTTTTATATGTCTAATTAAGTATTTTCTTTTTAGGTTAAATTTAATTCAATGCAAAATACAATATATAAATATTTCATGGCGCATGGCTCGTCGCACGCCCTAACAAGGAGCACTGAAGTTAATCTTGACTTAGGGATTACTTCGGACAAAAAGTTACTAAGTCATATATTATGTTTAAATAAATTAAAAAATGTAGAAAAATATAAAAAGTTTAAAAAATGTAATATTAAAAAATGTAAAACTTGTCCTTTGGCTGATAGTTCTCAGATTGACAGACATTCTAATGTATTTTTTTTGTAAAAGTTTTAATATTATTTATTTAATTCAGTGCAATTGTTGTAATTTGTGTTATGTAGGTCAGACAGGTCTTGAACATAAGCGGATTAATTCCCACAGGTCTGCTATTAAAAATTTTAATTATAGTAGTTGTTCCACTGATTATGAAATTTTAAATTTTCAATTTCATGATTTTGATAATGTTACTCTTTTTATTTTAGATTGTATGGAAAATTTAGATAATTGACTTGATTTAGAAAACATTTACATTAGTAGTCTTAAAACTCTTTTTCCATATGGATTAAATAGTAAATTTAATGGGGAAAGTAATGTTAATACTCAACATAACTGTATTTATGATAAATTTAAAGTTTTTAATTTTCCTGGTGGTTTTGATTCTAAATATAGGAATAAAAGAGGTGGTGGAAAAGGTAAAGTTATTGAATTTGATGATTTTTCGAATTATTGTAACTTACCTGTTAATTTGAATAATATTTTCATTATTAGGAAATATATTTTTGGTTTTAAAAATAAGGTTCTTAAAAATTTCCTTATTAATTTTGGTTCTAAAATTAAATTTGACACTGAACTTATTAAATTTATTGTCTTGGATTTGATTAAATCAAAAATTGGTGTTAGTTAAACTGATTTGCTTTTTAATAAGGTTTCTAATGATAAAAGGGTTTTTTGCACAATTAATTTTCATGATAAAAAATTTGAAATTGCTAAGTTACCACAGATTATACATAGTTTTTTTGATTTTTTTCCTTTAAAGCAAATTAAGGTTTCTGCTGTTTATAAATATTCTTCTACGCTTAGAAAAAAGGTGTGTAATTATAATTTTTTAAGTCGAAATTTAAATTGTATTTCTAAATTTGATTGTTATTGTAATGATAAGGATTTTTCACAATATATTGATAATGATTATGGACATGTTATTACGGGAAATTTGGAGATTGTTGGTAATCAAGATTTAATTAATATTTTAAGCAAAGGATCCAAATTTAGGACAAGAGTTAAAATGAATAAAGAAGATTTTATTTTAACTATTAAAAAAGATCTTGATTTTTTTAAAGCAAAAATCTCCAGAAAATATCTTTGGCTTGCTGAGGGTTTTTCAGAGTGGAAGGCTAAAACTATTGAAAGGGTTAAAGTTAATTTATTTAATACCAATTTTTGTTCATTTCCTAGTGGTACTTTTATTGATTATGATTTATCTAGGAGTATTAAAAATCTTAAAGATAAATTTATTGTTACTGTAGTGGATAAAGCTTCAAATAATTTTTGCATTATGTGTAAATATTTTTTTTTAAAAATTTATTATTGGAGAATATAATCCAAATAATACTTATTTAAAATTAAAAGAAGATAAGAAAGTTATTGAAAAAAGAATTATTGCATTTAGTAAAAAATTAAAATTTAGGTTAAATAGGATTACATTTCCATATTTATTTCCTATTGTTAAATTTCAAAAAAATCTGGTTAAATTTAGGTTTATAGCATGTGGTACTAATTGTTACAGTTCTGATATAAGTAAAAGGTTTTTCAGTTTTCTAAAAATTATTTTGCTTAAAATTAAAAAAGAGAAAAATATTGTTATAAATAGTAATGTTGAAGTTTTGGATTTCATTAATAATAATGATATTTCCAGCATTAATACTTTTGAGTTCGAAAATTTGTATACAAGTATACCACATGGAAAGATTATTGAAATTTGTGGCAGCATTTTTGATAAGTATTTATTTAATGAGAAAATTTATAAGTCTAATTGGTTGGATTTATGTAAGTTTAATTTTTTTGAGAATGTTCTTTTTAATGGTTTAGATTTTTATAAACAAATTATTAGTATTCCACAAGGTAATTCCTTTTCTGGTGCTTTTGCTAATATTTTTTTTGCATTTTTTTGAAGCTAAATTTCTTGAGCATAATGAATTTAATGCTTTTAGATATATAGATGATTTGATTTTGTTTAATTGTGATAATTATAATTTTATTTATAGTATTTATCCTAAAGATTTGGTTTTAAAGAAAACTAGTGAAAATTGTTTAAATGTTGAATACTTGGATTTTAAAATTGATATTATTGACAATATTATTAAAATTGCTGTTTTTGATAAAAGAAAAGCTTTTAAATTTAAAGTTATTTTTTTCTGCAACTTTAATACTAATTTGTGTAATAAAATTTTTAAAAACTTTGTTTTTTCACAATTGGTTAGGATTAAAAATATTTGCAATAATGTTGATGGTTTTCGGGAAGCTGGGAATAATTTTTTGAATAATTTGAGTAATAATGATTTTTCTTTTAATTTTTGTAAAGTTAACTTTTTAATTAAGAAAATGATTGAAGAATTCTAGTTTTTTATATATTTTTTCTTTTAACAGGGCGCAATTCAAGTCTTAACTGAGCAGCCCCAGTTAAGCATTCTTTTAATATGTTACATATCTTTTCCTTGGCTTCTTTTTTTCTCTATCTGCGCATTGTAATAGAGGGCGTTGTTTTCTTTAGTTCTAAGTGTTTCCTTTTCATTCGGATTGCTTATGAAATTGCTGTTTGACCTGGTTAAAATGAGTTTTTATTTTTTGATGATTTTGTTTGAGTTTCTTTTCTGAATTGTTTCAATGTATTTCCTGTTCTTTCCTGGACTTCTATACAAAACCTCCGGGATACTGAGGGAGTTTATTTAGGCTTTTGCCTCTCTCTCAATAGAAAAGGTTTTGTGGCTACCGGGGCTGATACCCCCTGAAGACGTCGGCTTCGGTGGTCATATTTTTATTTATTTTTTCCTTTGTTTCCTTTTTTGCAACATTTATTCTTTATTTGAAATCTCTGCTGCTTTTAAGCATGCTTTTTTTTCAAAGAAGTTTTGTACTTTTAGATTTAAAATTTCTTTTTGTTTTCTTTTTGTATCCATGTTAATACTTATGCTTACATAAATAGATGATAGCTAATTACTGAAAAGCAATTAGCATTTTAAACATATAAATTTACCCTTTGGTATCTTTTATGTATAAATAAGTAAAGATGCCACGTCTTTCTTACAGTTTTTCCATTTCAAAGAAAGATGGAGCTATTTAATTTTTTACTGGGTAGAATGAAGGTTTAAAAGAATTATGCTGAAAAATTGGAAGGCATATAAAACGTGGATTAAAATGAATTATAGGAACTGAAGTTAATAAAAATGGTACAAAATAGTATCCCAATTGCGGAATTTAATTCCACTACACACTTACAAATTTTATGCTACTATATCATCACTCTTATTTTCTGCAATTTTAATAAGGTGACAAGTTGAATCATATGATCAAAATATTTAATCTTCTTAACAAAATGGAAGATTCATATAATGTAATTAACTTAAATCCGAAATCAAAACAAAGGAAAGTCTTATCTGAGTCTCTATTAGACTTTGACAAACAGAACAGGTATTCAGTTATCACTAGCTTGTATATTTCACAAGCCTTCTTGAAATTTGGAATCTAACACACTCCACATGTGTGTCCATGTAAGTATTTTTTCTAATGAAAAAATAAAAACCATATAATAACCATAATGTACCTTAAAAATGTAGTTAGATAATTATATTTTAAGATTTCAGAGCCCTTTATGGTAATTTCGCCATTCAATTTTCTATTACATAACATTTTTGAAATAAATTTCTTATACCTTAAATTTTATTCATTTTTTATAAATGAAAAACAGTTTTAACAACTAAAATTATTAGGCTGTTTTTCAAAGGTTTCACCTAATATGAAATGATGAATATGATAAGGTTTTTTGCGATTAATATGCTATTTTTATAACTGCTGAGTGTTTGGAACTCATGACTGTTTTAGCCTATTTAAAGCCAGCGTTGTCTACGCTTATTTTGCAAATGGCCATATGGAGCAAAACATCAATATGGAGAAAAGTCATAGTTTTATAAAATGAAAAGCGTTTGTGGTCTAATTTTTAAATATTTAAAAACATACTCTAATGCTGCATTACCAAGGCTCATAAAAATTTGCAAAAACTGAGAATAAGGCAGTGGTTTTGATATTTTTTCATCTAAGTGGAAAAACGTTCAAATTATTTGTCAGTTTTAAAGCCCGGATAATTTTTCACGGCAAGATTATAAATGTAGCTTAAAATCATTGCATTGCTTCAAGTATAAGGCACCTAAACTATGGCTTTGGCACAGAGCTTCAAAAAACAGTGTTAAGTATTGGGGTATGGGATACCATCAAAATGCCTCTATTGAAACTCTATACTCTTTTAACTTGAACAAAAATGTGGTTTTAACAACAATTTTCCAAAATCGCAGCACATTATTGTTCCATGTACTGTATTATGATAGAACAATGAACCCATTTTCTTGAGACTGTAGTAATTTTAATCTAAATATTAATTCTTTTATTATTAAACAGTTCTTTCTACTAAAAGTATTACAAAATATAATTCATTAAGTTATAAGAACCTTTGAAAACAATAACAAGAAATCAAAATATATTTGATAAAATATTTTTAGAGAAAAAAACTAAAGTTTCAGAAATTTAGGAACCAATATTAAAATTGCTCTTTCTTAAAAAGTGTTTAATGGAATATCCCGGAGATGACATAAATACATGCATTAATTTAGACAATGGAGTATAATGATTTACATAAATGATGTATAAAAAGTATTTACAGTTTAATACTTTTTAATTCTCTTTTAGAATCAATGAACACAGATGAAAGCTTTGCATCATGTAAAATGCTTTGGAGTTCTTTAGTCAGTGGATGATGTTCTCCATGAGTAATTTGGAATATATTTTCTGCCTAAAAATTAAATTACTATTTACCCACAATTCTTACAAAACACCTCAGCAAAATTAATTATCATAAAAAGATTAAGTTTCAAATGCAAAAGAGAAAACTTAAAATAATTATTCATCAAATATTGAAAAATATAAATTTAATTTCAGAATGAGAATTGAACACTTAAAAGTGCAAGTAGGATTTAAAAAATTTTGAAAATTTATAATGTAAAAATATTTAGTACAGTTTAAATATGCTAAAATCGTTACAGAAATCACAATTTTAATAAAATTGAACTGTAATAAAAAGGACACTTACTTCAGATAGTTTAGTTACAGCTACATTAGAAAATTCTTTGAAGTGTAAAATTTTTCCATATTTGAATAAGAAAATTCCTAAACTAGGATGATGATTCCCAAAATATAACCTAAATTATAAGGATAAAGTTTAAAATAAATGCCTCTATACGGGCTTCTTACCCCCGTATTCACCGTTGACTCTGACCTAACGGGTAACCCCCAGTTCCGAAACCCGTGGTTTGGAAACTTTGACCGAGAGTTCAAAAGCGATTCCACCATTATTTTTTGACCGTCGGTTTCTTAACTGCGGGTTACTTGACCGGCAGTTACAGGCATTTTCCTATTGGATAATAACTTGCGTCCCGGTGGTAGATTTATAGCCGTATTAACAGTGTTTGTTTTCATTTATCGTTATTTTTTTAAAAAAAATTTCTATTAAAAGAAGAAGGAAAAAAAAATATTGCATTGAGTAATTAAATTTGAATCCCTCTTATACTGGTCAAATAAAAAATATGTTTAGTTTCGTTTTCCTAACTGACTTGTATTGATGAGCAAAAGGATCCGAGCTTTATTATTATGATTTTAGATATTTTATTATTATGGATATCATAAAGCCGTAAGTAACCATAGAAATGTAACTGAAATTCAATTAAAAATACTTTTATTTCACAGAATTATTTAATACTTTATTTTACACTACGATCAAGGGAATTATGCTAACATCATTATCATCCTTATTTGCATATTTTTAATCCCCCCCCCTTCATTACATATTATCGATGACTTAAACCATTGAGAAGAATTTTCTTCTTTTAAATTTTAAATGAAATTGTATAAAATAAACTTGTCAATTCAGATAAGCATAAATCAACACATTCATATTATTCAGAAGTTATAAATGACTATTATTGTGCTGCCACCTGCCGATGATAAGAGAGAATCGCCGTTGGTGATATGGTGAAGAAGATAATTTTTTTTAAAGGAAAATGTCATAATCAGAACAAATATTCCCAAGTTTTTAAAATTTAAAAAAAATCATGCCTTTAAAAATTTAATTATTTAGATAATTGTAAATGGAAATACATCAGTTGTATAAATGCCCCATATGTCATAAAGTAGTTAGGCTATATATAAAAAATTATAACTGAAGACGTGCATTTTAAGTTCATTTAGTTTTAAGCAATAAATCTCTTCCAAATCCTATTTTTTTCCAAATATTCAGCATATTATTTTATGGTTATAAAATTCTAAATTTCCTGATTTGCAAAGTTATTTGATGCAGATTATTGTGTAGTTTAAATGTTACCTCGGTTCAAAATTTGCATTGATTACATAATATTTATTTCAGTGTAATTTCTAATATATATTTAAAATAATGAATATGTTTTTAATTTAATTAATAGCTTTATTTTATGGATTAAAAAATTTTTAAATTCTTTTCGTTATCTTCGTATCTAAATATTGCACATTATTTTTCCAGTTCATCTCTAAACTATTTTTATTTTTGGGCAAGATCTATCATCTTGATAGATATTATCAAAATCTAAAAACATTTAATGAATTATATTCTTTTTAAATTTTATATTTCTTTCAAGTATCGATTGTTTTTTTTTCTTTGAAAAAAATAAATAAAAGTTAGTTAAATTATTTAGAATCTTCTTACTTACACTATTCATTTGAATTATTGTAGCTGCAATCTTTATTATCCACGATTTTATTTTTAGAGTGAAAAATTATTTAAGTGCTGTAACGACTGCTAATAATAATTTGAGAAATATATATAGTATCTTCTATAGAACATATTAACTCAGGAAAATTTAATTTTCCTTTTATTAATAAGCATTTATTTGATATAAACTAATTATAGTTACATCTAGTAAAAAAATTGACCTTATTGAACATAAAAAAAAGCAAACATGCAGTAAAATAATTGATCTCATTGAACATAAAAAAGAGCAACCAGACATAAAAAGTGTTATTTAATTTTCATTTTATTAATAAGCACCCATTTGATATAAACTAATTATAGTTACATCTAGTAAAAACAATTGACCTCATTGAACATAAAAAAAAGCAATCGAACATCAAAAGTGTTATTTAATTTTCATTTTATTAATATTATGGTATGCTATATTTTTTTGAAGGTAAGGCAAAGATATAAATTAATTATAGTTGCATCAAGTGAAAAAATTGACCTCATTGAACATAAGCCACCGAACGTCAAAAGTGTTATTTTTGAAAACATAAATAAATAAAAAATTTCCTTCTTTGTATCTGCGGTTGCTCAAACTGGGGAAATCTTCAGGTTAAAAATGCAAAAAAAGAATCGAAATTCAAAACAATTAAAATTTTGAAACAAAAAAGAGCAGAAAAAAAAAATACCGACATAGAAAACGAAGTAAATAAACAAACACTTGTTATTTGCGCATGCACGGTTACTCAAACCGGGAATATCTTCAGGTTAAAGTTACTTAACTCTGGGTTACAGTAACTCGCAGTTACGTACACACTGAAATGAAATTTTGGACTCTAACCTAGAGTTGCTCTCATAAAACCTGTTTTGAACTCTGACCGAGGGTTAGGGTCAATGGTGAATACGGGTGTTAGTGAATTATGAGTACCAAACTGAGTTAACACTAAAATGCCTGGTACCAAAAGTACCAGACTTTTTAGTGTCAGCTGAACACTAAATGAAGCTTGACAAAAATTGCCATAATTACATCACAATATGTCATTAATAGGTCAACAGTTCCCAAGATATTTCTTTCTCAGACTTTATATTTAATTCAAATAATAATTCCAAGTGTGAAATTGTAAATTTCTTTTCACAATTGCTGAAAATGAATTAGTTCAGGATTCACAAAGTAGACTTTACTAGGAAAGATAACATTAATAATGTTTATTAAAGGCGTTTTGAAGACCATCATTAAACATCTTCCCTAACATGACAAAATGAGATACATTTTTTTATAATGAATTATTTACAAATATATATCTTGTTTATTTTGTTTTATCAATTTATTTATTTGTGAATGAAACTTGTATTTAAAAATCTGTGAATTTAGCAGCTTGTTACTTAAAAACAATATTTCACTAGGGGTGATCAAAAAGTTGCATAATAGTGAAATTTGCCAAGTTGAACAAATAATAAAATGAAGCAATATCTTTTTTTAGTTTCATTGCCTGTTTATATTGTAAGTTGACCATTGAAATAAGTCAAGGAGTGATATTAAATGCTATTCTAATCCCTTCATAAGTTGACCAGAAAAATGGACTTTTTCCCCAGAAATTTTCTATCCTATTATGTTATCTACTAAAATGTCACTAAAATGTGTTAAAAGCTAACCTAAACTTCTTGGTGAGTTGACTACATGGGAAATTTCTGAAAGACATTTGTAACAAATGAGTTTGTGAGCATAACATAATTGGTTTTAAGTTTTAAAATAAATTTAAATATTTTTTAATTGAATATGTTTCTATGTATGAATATTTTTCATAATGAATAAATTATTAAAATTATAAAAAAATATTAATAATGAATAAATGTTATACATCATTAACAAAATATGAATGTATATTTTTACTAAACTTAACAGTTTAATATTAAATTTATGTTACAGATTGTAATTCATTCTGAAATCAATCTCCTCTCTTAAGTTATATGGGGTAGTTAATAAATAAAAATTTCAAAATCAAGTTAAAAAAAACAACAATTAAATTTATCTTTATTTTGATTGGTTACATGTTATAAGAAATATATGAATACATGAGCAATGTGATACATATAATTATAACACGATGTAAGAAAGAATAAAATAACTTATACCATTTTACAGGTTATCCATGTCTAAGTTGTCCACAAAAACAATGCAAACAACTTATGGAGGTACTCTAAAAGGCAAACATAGATTATGACAAAAAGCTTAACACTATTTTACCTTAATGGTTCTTCCAAACAAGAAGCCATAGTAATAGCTTTGTCCCATATTTGCAGTTTTATACAAGTATCAAATGCTATTTCTAGGGTTCTAATCTTATAAATGTTTGTATCTCCAAGAACTTCATTCTCCCTTTCTAACAATCTGCTACAAGCATCATTAATAAGCTCTGGATCTTCTACAACAATTTCATAGTAATTAACAATTCATATTCAATAAATTCATATAATAAGTTTACCATATTCAATTAATTCATTTATTAAGTTTACCAAACTTATTAGAGTTCTAAAATAAACATCGCAAACACAGTTACTTTTTTTTGTGTTTTTCACTTAAAA
Source organism: Parasteatoda lunata (assembly GCA_949128135.1). Lineage (NCBI taxonomy): Eukaryota > Metazoa > Arthropoda > Arachnida > Araneae > Theridiidae > Parasteatoda > Parasteatoda lunata. Next base: position 2,072,938 of record OX421973.1, read on the forward strand.
GAAATATGATTTTCAGATAATGCAATTGAATAATTTTTATATCTGTTTTATCATTTTTTTCATAAATGTTAGCAAAAATATAATTTTTCTTATAAATTTTTTTATATAATTTTTCTAATAAATGTTTTATAATTTTATAACTGGCATTGAACATCTGAAGCAATTTCTGAGTCTACAGGTTTCAATATTAAATTCTGTAGCCCTGTAATTTTGAACCCAGCCCAAAAGACAAGGGAACTCCAGGAAAAAGCATAGGGACGAACTAGCCTACATTAAAGATTTTTTGATGGAATTAACCAGCATTTGCGTTATTTGGAGGGGAAAACCACAGAAAGCCCAACAGCGAGGAGATTCTAACCAATTATCCATCAACCACTAATGATGTACAGTCCGCAAAAAAAAAAAAGATATCACCCTGAATAACTTTCGTTCTAACGATCAGATTTTCAGGAACTAAGTGTCAATCTCAATGGTTACTGGGGGTGACCTCAAATATGGTAATTAATTAGTGCTAACTATTAAGTAAGTTTCAAAATCAGACACAAAAACGTACTTTCTCTGAATAAACATATATATTTTTTTACATATTTGGATTCCTTATCTTCAAAATATAGGGGGTAGCCGCAATCTGGGAAATGTGGTCCCCATAGTTTGGTCAGGAGAGCGATTCAAAATTTGGACCCCTTAATTTTAATTTCGCTTTTTGCGTTTTCAGTCATATTTTAAAAACTAATAAAGCAATTAAAAAAAAAACATTTTTACCAACTCATAAAACTCATTTATCCAAAGATAATTTCGCGAAAAAAATAATTTTTAATAATTATTTATTATTATTTAATTAAAGTGAGGATGAAAAAATGTTGAATTATAAGGTATGGATTTTTTTATATCATATTAATCTACATATTTTTCAATTGAAAAATCTAAAGTTTCAATTGTTTTTATTTATTAGAAGATGAGAAAAATTAAAATTAATTATTTAAAAAAAATAATTTGGCGACAATGAAGAAATAATTAAATGGGGAGATTAATATTAAAATGTGATAAACTTACGAGGAACTCGACTCAGCGTGCATAGCGTAAAACTTCATTTATATTTTTTTCGCTAATAATCGTTTGCTAATCTTTTTATTTTTATATTTTGAAAAATTTAAAATATGATGTTTCTTTTTTAGTCGTCTAAAACTCTATTTGCAATTTAGTAAAGAAATTTGAATAAAACATTTTATTGAATGAAAAATATTTTATTCAACTAATGTCGAGTTTTATAAAAGCATGCTTCTGATAGAATATGATTATACACCAGATTGCGCTTATTTAATGTGATTAATTTTTAGTTTTTTTTTCTCAATAACTGATACAATTTTAATAATATACATACGTATGAATAGATTTAGAATAAAATATTTATCAATTTCTTGAATATACTTTTTTATAAATATTAATAAAAATTTGAGTAAACATATTTAAGCATATCTCACATCATCACAAATTTCTCAACATCTTATATGTGTGAAGTGTTTCACAGAACTCTTTTACCAACTATTTAATTAAATTTTAACATTTTTAAAAATCTTATTCTTTACCCTACTACGTTTATTATTTCTTCATTAATGTAGTAATAAATTTTTTAAGCACTTTAATTTAGGTTTTCTTTAAAGTAAAGTTCCTTTTTAAATTATAGTCAAGTTTTTTTTAAAAGATTTATTGTCTGCTACCTAAGAATAAAACCTAGTTAAGAAATTAAAAACATTCCACATTCTGTTTAAAATTATTTAATAAAAAACAGCTGATTATTTACTAAGCATACTATTTTTTGGGAAAAAAGAATATAAATCATTGATTGCCTTTTTTTTTGTTTTTGTTTCTTATGACTTCAACATAGATTATCTAAAATAGTGTTGATGTTTTATAAGTCACTACAAAGAGTATAAAGATACCAAACACAAAAGTTGTCGAATATGTAGCCAAAATTTTTAAATGTTTTAAAATATCTCAGTATCTTAAATGTCATCTTAGTTGTGAAATTAAATTTTTAATTATCTGACCACGTGTGATTCACCTATTACTTCATTATATCTTTTACTCTTTCTTTATGATTCCAGGTAGATTTTTTTCCAGATAATATACTAAACTATTTTGTTTAATTTTTTACTTTAGCACGATTCCCAAGATATTATTGTAGTATAATTTGTTATCAGGAAAAATGCCTTATTTTGTTAAGAAGGAAATACTAAAAATTGAAATTTGTAAGAAGATTCCGAAGCCGTGCCAATTTTAGAATCATCTGATTTTTAAAAAATATGCAATTTCCGAACTTATTTTGATTAAAAATAAAAAATTTTTTTAAAAAACGTGGCAAGATGGCTAACATACTTTTTACAGAAACTGCGAAAACAAATTTTTCCTACATTTCGTCAAAAGAGGATAAGAATGATACTGCTCCAAGGGACCTACTCAATAATTTCGCTATTTCCAGAATGAAATCTGTTTTATCGAAACATATTTCCTTGAAAATTAAAACGAGGAAAAAATTAACTTTTATTTTTAATCTAAGCTTATTCTATTTATTTAATGATAGTGGTATCAAGGTTAAGAATATGCGATGGAAGCCCCGTTTACTATTATACTATAAATGCATTAAATCATGTAGCTAGAATAATTTATTTTAAGCAAATTATTTAATAATTTTAAGCAAATAAGGGTGTAAAAATAAACTCATTCAAAATACTCTGAAAGTGTACCCTAAAATATATGTAGAATAAACTTTGGAATCGTTATATAAAAAATACCTTTTCAAACAACTTCGAGTAGGCCTGAAACGCTAACTTTTTTTTTTTATAGTTGTCCTTGTAACTATTTAATTTCGATTCCTGGTGCTAGGGGACATTCTATTTTCACTTTCGACTTTTGCAATTTCAATTGTAAACGGAATCTTTTATGCCCTTAAATTAAAATGTTAAGGCTTGCAGCTAAAAAAAAAAAAAAAAAAAAAAAAAAAAAAAAAAAAAAATTTACTGCATTGATTTTTTTACAAAATAGTGAATTATTATTTTTTCAATTTAAGAACGTGTGCCTAAAACTTATGTAAAACTTATTTCAATATCAAGTGAAAGAACTTAATATGTTGTGTAACTAAATAGATAATCCCAAGAAACTGAATCGAAAATATAAAATCCTCATTGATATTTAAAAAATAATAGATGGTAATAAAAATAGACATGTTTTGAGCATCCAATAATATAGTCACAAGTTATTCAAGCGTGACAAGTTTTGAGAATGAGCGATTATATTTGAACGCTTGAAACATGTCGACTTTTACTTCCGTCTTCATATTTTTTGAAGCCAGTTGAGTTTTTATTATCAATTACATTTGGGTCTTTATCATTATTTTGATAAGGATTTTACACTCGTTAAAGTAAACATATGCATTTTCATATTTTAACAGGATTTATGTGGTCTTTAAAAACGTATGAGCATCAATATTGTAAAAGTTATATTTAATTTCAAAATTAAAATTTTGAGACCTGATATTTTAAGTAATTGAAATTAAATATGTTATCTTTTAAGTTTCCGTGCCCCCATTTCAGTATCTTAAGGATCTTATGATCTCTATTTAAAAAGAGAGTATCGTATCAGATATATATAAGAAAACAAAAATAATCATTGTAGCAGTATTTGGTGGTAAATGTAGCTTATCGTAATTGAAGAATATGCTGTGGACATTTTATGATGAATTTGCGAACGTAAGTTTCAGAATGTATCAAAACATGAGGATGCTATTTGCTAATCATCTTTATCCAAAGAAAACCTTGTAACCTAAATATCTAGCAGAATGAAGCGATTTTTTAAACAATGAATCATACAATATGCAGCATATTATTTCAATATCTTATTCTTGAACATAACATATTTCAATGTTTTTAAAATACCACTAAACATTCAGCAATTTCTTGAGTTATAGAAAAAAGAAATATCGTAAATTATAGAAAACCTTGTGAATGTGCATTAGAATTACTATATAATATACATTTTATTTTTCTAGCACTTTTTTTCCCTTCAAACTTCCTTGCCTAGAAGACTCAATTAAGCTGTAAAAATGATTATTCCTAAAATGTTGTATATAGCCATAGTAAGTTATGTCAATTTGATTTTAGTATGAAATCCTCGAATAAATATAGCAAAAACAATATAATCTAAATAATATCAGATAAAACGTTCATGTATTTAGATTATAAAAACTTAGAAAATCATAAATAATTTATAAATCAATTCAAATTTTCTTTTCAAATAAAATTAAAATAAAAGAAATTTTGCTTTTTGGACAGAAATCAGCTTAAAAATTGTCTATTGCCTAGAAACTTTGAGATATTTTCTATTAACTATTAATTAAACCTCTCCGAGCAATCACAGAACATTATTTCAATTTTTTTTTTACAGTCAGAGCGTGGTTGCGTAGCAACCTAGTAAAATTAAGCATTCTTCTTTTGAATTAGTCAATGGGTTATCATAAAATATTCATTTGTGCTGGCGACTTCTTTTGGCGGTTTTCTGGACTATCGCCAAATATATAAGCCTTTATTGCGACCCAATACTTTTAAAATTTTGTCTACCCCCCCCCCCCCCCCTAATTCAAGTGTCTGGATTTCAAATATGTAAAAAAAAAAAAAAAATTTTTATTCAGAGAAAGTACGTTTTTGTATCTGATTTCGCAACTTAATTAGTAGTTAGCACTAATTAATTAGCATATTTGAGGTCACCCACAGGAACCATTTAGATTGACACTTAGTTCGTGAAAATCCGATCATTAGAATGAAAGTTATTCAGGGTGATATCTTTTTTTTTGTGGACTGTACAGTACTTTGGTTGACGTGAGCGTATCAATTAGTCAAATCTGGGTTATTTCATTACAAGGTGAATGCTCTATCTCCTGCAGTTCTTTATAACATAATTCCTTAAAAAAAAATTTAAAGTTAGTTTTGAAAAAATTTTAAACATTTACTTGTGGTAAAAAAAAAGAATTTCAGCTGATAATTCCAAGATTTCACACATACTGAAAGTAGAATGGAGTGTATCTGGTTACAAAGTTCCTGACCCATGCTCAATTCTGGATAGAAGAATCTTGTCTTTCCTGGGAATAATATATGAGGAATATTAAGCTCTTTTCAAAATATAACTCGAATGGCAGTGCTGTTCTTGAAATCGCCCTAATAATTAAAATTATTTGTCTAAAATTATAGAGAAAGGGTGAACTTATAGGAATTGGGCTGAAATTATTTTTTCCTACAAAGTTATTACTTTTTTTAATGTTTATCTCTTTTAAATGTTCTCAAATTTGATAGAAGGTTATTTCCATATCAAGAGTGCTTAATTTAAAGCAACCGATTACAATTTAAATGAAAGTAATGAATAGCATAAACAAATTTAAGAATAATTGATTTCCAAAAAATGATCCAAAAACAATTTACGATTACTTTCCATTATAAAATGCAAATAAAATGAGTAGATTACTTTGATCATTTAACATTTGTTTTATACTCTCCAAATCTTCTTCACATTTTAGTGCCTTTTCCTTGACTTCCACAGAATTGTCAAAAAGCTTAGTCATCAAGTCATCCTGAAATGAAGCGAAACATATAAATGAAGAGATGACTGGATGAAGGTTCTAAGAAAATATTTGAGAAAATTATCCTTGAAGTTTATAGGTAGTAAATAAAAAATAAGAGCAGGGTCTTGTCTCTATTTCTTATTTGCAAGTTTTCAGATAGAAAAGTCTATAAATTTTTAACACTGACTTAAATTGTTTAAAAATTTTCCACTTTTTACACTATAAGTTGTTCATAAAAATGAGGTCTTCTAACATCTTACAATTTTTGCAAATGATACCTCAAAGATTGTCACTCAGTATCGTTATCTACCTATAGTTATGAAACTTAAAAATTTATTAAAATAAAGTGTTGTTTAGTTAAATAAGATCTTTTTTTTAGAAATATCATGTTTTTCAAAATTTTCATTTCAAACTGTCTTTCTCTAAGCTTTCAAATGTAAGGAGTCATTTTTTAAAAAAATAAGTATAAGCTAAAATAATAGGTACAAATAAAAAAGAAATTTAAGAAAAAATCTATAAAAAAGTTCCATATCTAACTTATTAAATGTACTAAGTAAAACCTTTTAATTGTACTATGTATAGTGAAATTGAAATAATATTAATACGAAAATATTGAGACTTACATTTTGTGAGAAAATGCAGTAAGAACATTTACAGGAAAAGTAATATTGTTCTTTTAGTTGCCTTTGTTTTTCTTCTTTTAACAATAATTCTCCAACATATGAAATGAAAACCTACGAAAAATTGAAATATTTTTTTTTATTAAATACTTATTGGTAAGAAAATTTTAAGCAAAACATTCAGAGTTAAATATTAAATAAAAGATAGTTAAAGGTAAAAATTTAAATATTCGGAATTCGAAAGGAAGTCAGATTTTTTTTTATAACTAGAACATTTAATATTCTTAATTTCAACCAGGGATGTCTTGGCTCATAGGCCATTTTTTTGTCAAAAATACCTTTAGCTTGGCTCAGCTTTGAAAAAAATACCGTTGTTAGTTAAATGTTTTTGAACTGTTAAATGTTTTGAAATTTTAGTTTAATTAATATCTCCATGCTAGTCTAAACTTGATTGTTTTGTTTATTGCCACACACTAGGTGTGGCAATGTTTTTTCTAACAAGTTTCTATAAATAAAGTAGGAAAAAAAGGGCATTAAAAAAAAAAAAAAAAAAAAGATAAATGATAAAAAAAATTTCATTTCAAAGAATCAATGACAGTCATCATATTAATCTGATACAATATTAGTAATGGAATTCAACAATAGCAAAAGGTAATTTTTGGGATAAATGAAAATTTTTGATTTTATTTTTCAGCATATGAGATTCATTTTCCTTAACTTTTAAATACAATATAAATCTATATCACTTTACATAAGTTACCTAGTATCATCCTACATTGCTTATAATTAGGTGATTATGTTACCTATGTTAGTCCTCAATACAACATTTTCTAGTTAATGTGGTAAAAAAAAAATCATGCATCTCTGATTTAGCCAATAGAAGTAAAATTTAAGATGAGAAGTAAAGTTAAAAAAAAAAACAATTCTTCAAAATTTCTCTGAATTAATACTGTAAATGAAAATCTTATGCTTATCTTCATAAATAAATCTTCTAAATCTTAATCTAATCTTCAAACTAAACCAATATTGAATTATTAAAGAGATACATTAAAAAAAATAAAGAATTAAATGTTTAAAGCCATTTTAACCCTTCAAGTACCCGTGTAAAATGGCAAAAGATAATTTACACACTATTGTATAACATGGGGTTGAAAAAAAGTTTGAAAAAAGGGGACTCAGTTAAAAACAATTTTTCCTTTCTGCAATTATTTTTGATGTATTACTTATTTAAAGATTAACATTAAAAAGGTTTTGTATGCACATTGTTTAATTAAAACTTGATTGATTCAAATTGTTTAATTTAAATTTAATAAATAAATTTAGTATAATGCCATGGCATTCGATCAAAAAAGTTTTCAATTTTCTAAATTTCTGGAGATCAATTGATATATCTCTATACATATATATATATATTGGTATACTGACGTAAATGTTAATGCTTTTGCATTTATTATTATTTTTCTAAGATAAATGACTTTAAGTTTATAATCTAATTTAAAAACCTTCCTAAGATTCAATAGCGAAAAAAGAAGAAAAAAAAGAAAAAAGATTTAAATAAGATTTCTTTGGTTACTACAACTTTTAGTTTCAAGCTATGAAATTTTTACAGTAGGTCATCTGTATATTTATCATCTTGGTATCAAAAAAAGGAAGTAAGCATCTAATGAAACATTAACTACCTTATGAATGTCTCGATGAGGAACTTTTTTCATCATTCTAACATTCAAAGTTGTGCCATCAAAGATGGATACAGCTTCTGGATCACATGAATGATCAAAGACTGAAGCTCTGTTAAAATAAAATAAATTATTAACACACTATTTTGATCAATAAATACTTTGATTGATAAATAAACAATCTTTTAGTTATAAAAAACTCACTATCATTCCACAAGATTTAATATATGAAAAATAACATTTGAATATGTTTGCGTTTTTAATACTTAAATTATTACACCATGTTAACTTGTTGTGCAATTGTTTATGTGAAAATCGAAATTTATTTCTATTTTTGAAATATTTCAAATAGAGAAGCTTTGTTTAAACAATAAAAACAAGCAATAAGATAGAAATACTTTATCCCCTTAAATAAAAACTTTGAATAATTTTAATATAACATATAGAGGCACACTCTTTAAGTATTACATGCTTTAGACAGTGACTCAACATGCTGCAATGAAATTCATTGTAATGCATAGGGCAAATAATAAAACAAAAATCACACATTTAATTACAAAAGAAAAGAAAGCCCAACAGTAAAAGTGACAAAAATGAATAAGCTTATTATCATACTGTCTAATAGAGTTACAATCAAATGGATTAGTTTAGAATAGAAATAAATGAATAAAAAATAATTGTTACGCATGTGAACATACTATCGTAAAATGTGATTTTATGATTGTATTAAATAAATTTTGTTAATAATTAGCAACAAATACATATAAAAATACATTATTTTAAATTAATTCACACGTTAGTTATTAAAAAAAAAAAAAACTTTAAGATTGAAGAATAATCTTACATTCACAGGCAGCATAAGTTTTGATACGTCATTTAGGATGATATTCAAACAAAAACTTCAATAATTTTTTTTTATACTTTACTCAGTGTTTGATATAACAAAATGTGAATAATAATTCTACTAAAGCAATTTGCCTAATAAAAATGCAATACATTTGCTTATGTCTTCTGATCAGTCTGATTTGCTTATGTCTTCTGATTTAATTGATATAAAATTCTGGCATTGTTTTTCAGTAGGAAGCATAAATTGTTTGTCCACTAAGGTTAAATTACAATCTACTCAAAATTGTTAATATATATATATATATATTGCAATAACTTTTCAATCTAATCATCTGATTTATTTATCTAACACACACAGCTTTCTTCAATATTTAAATCCTAGGTTGCTAATGAGAGCACTACCGTCCCCAGGGGGTGCTTGAGAATAATAGGGAAGGTCAGAATTTATTGGAGAATTTGTACAACTTAAAAGAGGAAATTATTTTAAATAAAAAGTGCACTACTAAAATTAATTATTTGTTTGTTTTACATTGAAAAACTATTACAAATTTAACTCTGCATACATGAAATGGTATTAAAGAAATTATTAATTTAGCAATCCACTGAGAAAAAGATTGCTAACCAATCATAATGAAGCTTTGCGTACTTTCTACACCTAAAAATTTAACACTAGAAAGTTCAAAGATCTTTTTTATTTTTTGTTTTGCGACATTCATACTATTTTTTTATTATAGTTTCACAAATTATTTTAATATATTTTCTTTTATCATGAATATAATGTTTTTTTTCTCTTTCAACATGAACATAATTTTATAGTTTTGGATTTTTAAAATAACCTGTTTAAAAGTTATTTTACACTCTACTTCACAGCAAATAATTATTTGCCTTTGTAAAGTATAGTACAGATCATAAAGTAATAATGAGCCTTGTTCATCTTTATATTGTTATTTAAATTCTTCTAAATTTTAATGCGTTTCAATAAAGGTCCATTTTTTCTGTAAAATATTGCAGAAGCAATTACATTTCAAATTTAGTTATTTGTAAGTGTTGTCAGTTATCGTTCAGTAATTTCTAACTTAATATTTTAAAATATCCACCTAAGAATTTTGTAGCACTTACGTCACGTCAAAGGGTCATGTGATATTCTCATTAAATTTTAAAAAATTCTGTTCGTCTTCCATATAAACATGGATTACAATTACACCTAAAGTACTGTTATACTCCTTGATTTAATTCAATACATTTTTTTATAAAATAAAGAAAAAATTTTATATTTCAAAGAGATTTTAGGTATTTAAACTTTCTTCACTGTCTTTATTTCCATTAATTTCTCATTTCCTACAGTTCACTTATAAATGTCTAAATTGATAGTTAAATATGTTTGACCTAGTATGGTATGTACTGGAAGCATTGAAAGATCATAGTTTTATCAAAATATATTAATTTTTTCCCCAAACCTATAAAAATATTAAGTTTAATATAAATTTATAATATTTAGCAGATTTAAATTGAAGAATGATACACTGAATTTATTTTCATGCAAACATTTTCAATGTCTACTTTAATAAAAAATTGGCTAAATAAAAGTTAAATAAATTCATTGGTCAGAAGGAATTTTCAATAAAATAATAATAATATGATTAAAAATGTATCATATAAAAATACAGTTACACTCAGAAAATTCTCTTTTTAAACGTCAAAAAGTATTTTTAAAAAGTAAAATAGATATAAAAGAGCATATAATGTATAAAAACAAAAAGATACTAAATTTTTTGCAGTACAAACCCTAGATAAAGGCCACTACCAATAGGTGACATTTCATGACAAATACTGAAAGAATTAACACACATCTGAAAATTAAGAAAAAGGTTAAAGTGCAAAATTTCTTCACACAATGATGGTAGTAGGAAATAAGTTTTTAACCATTACAAAATCATACAATATGATTAGAAATGCATTATTTTCCAGAGCATATATACATTCAGTTAACATGCTAGTATGTGGATGTTTTTAGGGCAAAAATAAAATTATAATAATCATTAAAAAAAAAACTCAGCTATTATAAATTAGGACAATTTTCAGGAACAAGAAGAAACAGAAAATTTATCTTGAAATAAATTGACTGAAATCACAGTTCAAATAGAGAAATGTATGTTGCAAAAATAAAAAGTTTTGAAGAAACCAGGGTTGGCAAGTTTTTGATAATTTACGAATTTATCCAGTTTTAACTGTCATGACAAAAAAAAAAAAAAAAAAAAACTTTTTGACAATTGTCAAAAATCCAAATTTTTGGTTTAAGGCTAATCATCACCTATTATAAGTATGAAATATTTATTGAAATTACAAGTGATCAATTATGTTCTTGAATTCATTTAACAATAAATTCCCCCCCCCCTTTTTTTGACGATTACTATCAAAAACCAAACTTTTGGGGTAGAAAATATTAAATAATTATAAATAAAAATTTGTCAAATTGCAATTTATTCAATTCACTATTTTTTTTAAACATTAAAAATAAAAAGTACAAAAACATTCATCTTATACACACACACACACACATATATATATATATATATATATATATATATATATATATATATATATATATATATATATATATATATATATATATATATATATATATATATATATATATATATATATATATATATATATAAAACACTTAACCATCATATTCATTATATGTAAAATCAATTACTATTTTAACTCATCCTCAACGCGAAGTATGCGATTACAAAAAAGTGGTTTTGAAGATCTCTGTACTCAAAGTTCATTTTTTAGTTTTGTATGAATAAGACAGAAATTTGAAACTATTCTTTTGATGGACACTAAAGTGGTACTAAAACTATTATAACATAATGAAATAACATGTAATATATTCTAATAACTGTAATAAGTAACTTCATTAAACTCCTGAATTGATTGTTTGGAGGAGAAAAAAAACTCATATTTCAACAAACATTTATATTTTTTGTAAATTACACTGGCAGGCCTGCCAACATTATATGCTTTATGGGAAAATTTCTTCTAGTGGTAGTGAATTATATGCTTTAATCCGCAAATCTTTGTTTTGTAAAGTGTAATTAAAATTATTTTCCACATCATTACATGTAAATGATTCTAAATGAGTTCTATATAAAAAACCATTTTACTCTAGCTCTGTTGTGGTGAGGTTTTAAAATGTCAAAATTACCAAAAATTCTTCAAGTTTTAATTTTTAATAATCTACCACTCTATAAAATGTTTTGAAAAAAGTGCAGTAGTAGGTATAATTAGCGTACTTATTAGGGAATATATTATACTCATGATTTATTGAAAACATACGTGTGCACGTAAGCTGGAAAGCAGAAAATTCTCAGAGTCTGATATTTCCTCTAAACAAAGTTATATTGGATCAAAATTTCTCCAAAATTGTAGTTTATTTTTTAGTACAATAACTTTTTTTTCAAAATATTTTTGGACAGTAAATGTAAGATATATTCATTTAATTTTACACAATTCTTGAATAAACAAGCATTATGTGTTAAAAGTAACAGAAATCAAAATATATATTGAACAAATAAAATTTATTAAATTAAAAAGGTTACTATCACAAACTTAAGGAATTCAAATTAATAAATACAAATTGACATATCATGTTTTTTAAGAAAGAAAAAAGTTTGCACAGCATCAAATTGTTTAACATTAAAAAATGTTGGAATTTTTTTAGACCCAAGGTAAAAATTTCCCCAGTACTGCTGAATTTCACAAGAATTCGTTTGGACGCTCAAACATATTCTGCTCACCTGCATATAACTAATAACAACAAATATTGAGAAACAAAAATAACTTTTGACAGGTTTTTGATGTGACATAACTTTAATAAGTTGGGATCAGACAATTATTGGTGGATTAGTTAATTATTACTATTTCTACATAATCTGCCTGGGCATAAAAGAATTCAGTATTTAGATTGATAATAATTAACAACTCATATTTATTACATGTCATATAAACTGAATAATTATAATATAAAAAATAATATCAAAGTATAAAGAGTACAATGTTTTTACAAAAAACAATTAATAGTTTTAATAATTTTGCCTATATTTTTTATAAATGATATATATTGTAAATCATAATTATAGTAGTATATAATAAGAGTCCATGATTTGATATCTAATTAAAGATCCCCAATGACAAAAAAGAATCTTGCCCTAAGTTTTTGACAAATTTGGAGAGACACTTTTCGACGGGTTTTTGATGTGTCATGACAAAAGCACAACCCTGGAAGAAACTGTTACAGAGTGTAATTTATAAATCTAGACTGATTTTAGCTTCAATCAATATATTTTTCTAAAATTCCTTATCATTTTTTTACTGCTACATATACTAATTTCAAATAAAGTTAGAACATAGGAGAAAAGGAGCGTCAATAAAAATCTTCTACACATATTTTTCGCCAACTTTCAACAGCAAAAAAAATTTTTTTAAACAAATTTTATGCTGTTATTATGTTTGTTATTTTTAAAATTTATCAAAACAAAGAGTAAAATTTTTATAGTTAAGCAATACATTGAAAAATTAGGCAATACAAGAAACATGCCTCACTTTCCCAAAGATTTCAGTAAACTCAGCAGGAGGAGGTATATTATCAGGTCCAATATATTCCTTAAGTGTAATTAGCATAGCCATTATTATTTGACACCTTTTCAAATCCTGCTTTATTTCTTCAGTATCTGAAAACAAGTTATTTTTCGTAATATTACCAAAAATACATTAGTTGATTGCTTGCATATATTTTACAATGTACAGTAATTTTCTGTTCAAGTTAGAATTTTCTATACTAATGCATCAATTCTATGTGTTTAGTTTTAACCAGTAAATAAAGTTCACATAAAGTAAAAGTTAGTCGGTTTAATAAATTCTTAGTTTCAAAGGAAATAAAAAAAAAGAAATAATTTTCAAGAAGATTGGGTAAATAATGGCCGATCAGCAGAGCAGTTAAATATACTATTACTATCACAAAAGAACTTTTTGCCTTCATGCTTCAGATACAAACACAATTATATTGTTTTAACTTAAATGAGTAAAATATAGAGTTGTCAATATCAAGCATCTTTCTGTCATATTTTAATAAAACTAAAAAGAACAACATTTGGAGTTATTTTGAAAAATATTTTTTAAAGATTAAAATTTTAGAACTTACGAGACATAAGTGATGCAAACGATACTTTTCGCCCATACACATCTTCAGATGGTTCATTGGTACCATACTTCTACAATTGATGAATAAAGCATAAGTATTTTCATGGATGGATTGCTTTAAAACTAAATTTTTAAAAAGTATAATCTTGAAAAGAAATCATTGTCACAAATTTTTCGTGGCGCATGTCAGAAGCATATTCTTTTTTAATCTTGAATAAATTATTTAAAATAAAAAACCGAGGTGAAAGTTGAAGGAAAAACTTTCAGGTAAGCAACATATATTCAATTCAGAGCAAAGAACCTTTAAATGTGTAATTTTAAATGAATGTTGCACCTCACAGTCCTATAATCTAAATGGAAAAGTGATAGCAATGATTTTTGCAATAGGTTATTAGAAATGTCTTTTACAGATAAACAGGTTTTTAACCCTTCAAGCAACCTATTAAAGGGAAAACTAACTTTATTGCAAAAAAGCTGAAAGTTAAAAGCTTGGAAAAAGGGGGGACTCATGCTCAGTTAAAACATTAGTGGCCGTAAAACACGTCATGTTTTCATTTTCGAGACATGGATTAAAGGTTTAAATCTGAGGGATTCTATTACTAACATAAAAGGATTAAAAAGAAAAGAAAAGCTAAATTTCTAGAGATAATTAAATATATTTTTTTGGTGTACTGACTTAAACATTTATGGTTTTGCATTTACTTTTTTAAAAGTTAAAAAGACTAGTTAAATTTTTAAATCTGAGAGATTTTATTGCAAACATAAAAGACAAAGTTTGGTAATTTATTTGCCCATGCTAGTTTTTATAATTTGAACATTTTTGATTCCTAGACATTTTGTCTATTGAGACTTTTAATAAGAATAGCATTCACTAATTTTAAATGTGTTTAACTGGAAACTAATTTCCATAAAATATTTACAATGGACATTTTGTAAGACCTTTTCAAAGATATATCTTCAGGTCAGATAATATAAGTAATTATGTTAATTCATAAGTGCAAGAAATAATTACCTTAGGATAATTATTAATAATAAGTAAGCTGGTTTTAAAACGTGACAATTATCCAATAAAAATTATAATGCTTTAAATATTCATGCATAAAAGTACAGCAAAATTTGAGTTAAAACGCATAACAAAAACACGAGCTCTGCCAACATAAAAAAAAAACTCTTATTAATGTTAAGAAAATTTGTCAAGTATATAAAATTTAGTTGGCTAAAAATACATTACCTTAATTTTAAATATTATAAGTGCAATCAGACGCAGAGAAGGAGTTGGTTTTTTATCGCCAGCTTTTTTAATAAATTTACATTCAGTTTTATGCATCTCCCAAGCTTTAACCTGAAAAGTATTTTTTTTAATATCAATTTCTTATCAATAATAAAGTGACAAAATTTATAAAAAAAAAAAAAAAAAAAAAGGTTATGAGATAACTCATGTAATACCATATGCAAAAAAATATATTTTTGTTCATAAAAATTTTAAAAAAATTTATATATATAAAATTATAAAATATGTAGTCAAATGAGGATATGGAAATGAAAAAAATTTGCTTTTAAGCCTGAGAGCTCACTGTGGCTTGATAAACAGTTTTAGTAAGAACTTGTAACATGGTTCAAGACTAAACATATGAGTACCTCATGCTTTTAAACCTTTCTAGGAAGGATTTTATTTTCTTAAAAAGTCATTTATTTTGTGACAACATAAAGTATTAGAAGATTTTTATGTAAAATCTAAGGTAGAATTGTAACAGTACAACATTAGGTATTTTTTTTTAATATTAAACTAGCTATTTAAAAAACTTTCGGTTTCTGATACGACACATCAAAAAATTGTCGAAAAGTGTCGAAATCTGACAAAGACATGGTGCAAGTTTCTGTTTTGTCATTGGGGACAGTTTATTAGATATTAAATCATGCACCTTGCATTATATGTTACTATAATTAAGATTTATATTATATATAGTTTATAAAAAATAAAGCCAGAATTATTAACTGTATATTTAAAAATACAATACTCTTAATACTTTAAGATCAATATTATTTGCTTGATTTTAACTATTACAGTTAATAAGTATGATTTATTAGTTTTTATCAATCTAAATATTGATTTCTTAACATTAAAGTTATGTTTCAGAAATTTTTTTTTTTTTTTTTTCTGTTTCTTTTTTGATTTTTTTAATTAACTTCTTTTTATCAGCATTTTTATTATGACAGCATTCTTTAAAGAGCATTTCTAATGAATGCTATTTTTTATGGGCATTTTTTCCTAAAAATACCACAATGTGAAAAAGTTAAATTAGGATTTTTAGCATTAAATCTTTAATTTAGAAATTTTTAAGAATGATTTTTGTTTTGGTTTCTATTTTAGCTTTTACTTTCTCAATAACTCATGTTTTTATAGACGTTTTTATTAAGACGTGGCAATTAAGAGTTTTTTTATTTGACTTTAATCTTAAATTATTCTTGAAAATACAGTAATTGGAAAACTTAAATGTGTAGCTTTAAAATTTTCTTTCAAAAATTAAGATAGATTTTTATTTTTTATGTTTTGCTTTTGAATCTTTGTTTTTATAGGCATTTTTATGATAGCACTGCATTTTTAAAAAGACTTTTTGATAGATATTATCTTTCTTAATTTCTTACAGATAATTTTTCCTGGAAAATATTATTTTTAACATTAAAGTTTTGGTTAAGAATAAAGAGGATATTTTTTTTCTATTTCTTTGTTTTTAGCCTTAAGACATTAGATTTTTTTTAATAGCTGTTAGTTGTTTTTAATCTTAAATATTTCTAATTATCTACAATTTATTTTTATTAATATCTAATATTTCCATTAAAGTTTTTTTTTAATTTAACAGCAGAACAATAATACAGTTATGATTATTTTTCAATAATGACTAAACTTATTTCCATTATCTAAACTTATTTCCATAAAAAATACTTATTAATGATTTTTTTTTTTTTCCTTCCTTCCTACTATTCAGTATTTGGCCAATTTTTTCCGCCGAATATTCATTATTTGCCCAAATCACTACTTGTTACATCCCTAGCAAAATATCAATATTTTTGCAGTTAAATGAAAAAAAATTTTTTTTTGTTCTTTTTTTGCTACTAATTTATTCAGAATTAAGGAAGTTAATTATAGATATTTCTACTTGATGTTTAAGCTTATATATTACTCCAATTTTGGAGATAGCTTTATATATCATTTCATCAAGAATTTTCAATACATTTAGGTTTTTTTTTTCTGGGGTGGAAAAAAAAAAGAAAACAAAAGGGAATGTAGTCAAAATATGTCTCATAAAAATTTTAGGTAAATTTTTTTAATATTTTCTTGCTTCAAAGTGCTTTTAAAAATTTTTTTCAAATAAGAATTATTTTCCTTACCAAAAACTAAACTAACAACAATCATAAATACTTCAGCAAAATTTAATATAAAATTTCTTTTTCTTTTTAAAAACGGGAGGTACTGGACTTTTGTTCTTCACCTAAGAAGATGCAAGAAGTGTTGCTCTAAAGTGTTAGATAAAATTTTCTACACAAATTTTGATTTAAATTCATATCACAGACCAGCATCATAACATCTACATAGCTGGAGAAAGAGTTTTTACAGATTAGTCTATAAAATTTTATATACAATATTTTATTTAAGCGGCTAACTGTTTCAATATTGATAGTCAAGCAATATTAATATTTTACAATCAAAAACTAAAGCTCACCTGACAATTTTTATCACAGAAATATAGAAATGAACACTGGCTGCATCTCTTAAGATGATCTTTTCTGCAAAAGTTTATTAGAGTAAATAAACACATATTATAAAGTAGAGTTACCATTAAAATGAATATGATAACAATGAAGACCTCAGGAAATAGCTATAAAAAATGAGACTATAAGTATGTTGGTTATTAAATGTTTGCCAGTTGAAATGAAAAGAGCAAAGAAGAAGATTTCCATAACAGCAATTCCACTAAATCAATCACCATGTTTAAGTAACTTCTGAGCAGTGGCTAGTGAGAAAATAGAAATAACATCACAGAAAGGGACCAACTTATAAAATATAATTAGTCGCTGTGGTAAGCCTTTGCATAGGTATAATTTTTTTAATTTTTGTAAGTTTAAATTCCGTTGGACAACTTGGTGATTGTAGTTAGCCCATAAAGGTAACTATTTATAAAATAACCCAAACAAAACACATTATTTTAAAGATATTAATATCCCTCTTCCTTCAAAAAAAAAAAAAAAAAAAAAAAAAAAAACAATTACGAAATGAACTTAAATTAAATAAAAAGTAGAGAGCATTATAAAAGTTTTAACAAATCCTAATGTGCCAAACATATTTTTGGTTCAGATTTAAAAAAAAAATTTGCTCAAAGAACGAAAAATATCGTAAAGTTGTTAGAATACAAGTTAACTTCTAAAAACTCGTATCAACTCAAACATTTTTGCACTTTTAAAACCTTTGATACTTCATAAGACCCTTTTTAATTATAAGCGAATTGAAAGTAATACCTACTGATTAACTCTTATACAGTTTTTTTAAAAACTTGCTATGTCTTTAAGAAGGTAATTAATCATGGATATTGAAATGATAAACAGCTCCGTTTATCTTTTCATCTTTAGACGTAATCAAGAAAATGTAACATTATTAAAAATAAAGCATTTTAATAATTCTTTAAATAAAACATGAATAAAGAGTACTTTATAAAACAGTAATCACAATATTGACCCCGGAATTCATTGCTTAATACATGGGCAAATGGTGTGGATGATAATATTAATTCGCCTAATTCGAATTCTGGCATATTAGATATATTTTGCCTATAAAATTTAAATTCAAATGCAGTGGTAAGAGTTTTTGTTCACTTCTTTTATTAAGTTTTCATCTTTTAAAATATTTCTTGAGCTTTGAAATATTAAGGAAACACATTAGTTAAATATTAGTCGGCTTCAAATACTACAAATCGCTATTTTCGAAATGTAAATAAATAAAGAAATGTTGCCAAAAAGATTTTATGATTCGTCCATTTTCCACTTTTCCCTATGACAGTTTTTTCTCATTAGCATTTTTGTTTTATAATGCAAAAATAGTTTTATAGAAAGCAAGTTTTCTCCAATTTATTAATAATTCCGTAGTTTAAAGCCGTCAGTCAGTGCAAAAAATTAAAAATTATTTCATGTTTAAAAAAAAATCCCTAAGATGCACAATAAATCTTTTACTTATCCCTCCGTTAGAGGGAAGTTATCTTGTTTATTTATTGAGCTTTATTTATTTATTCTTTTTATTTTTTTATTCTTGACGAAACATATGTGTATGTGATTTGATTTAAAGATAAATTAGCCTCACTTAAGATTGCTAAATTGTTTCTTGAGGAAGTGATCACCAAAAAGTTTCGTTTGCTTTTTGAAAGCTTCTATTAGTCTTAATATTATTTTCTTTACATTTATTTCCATTTTCAGAATTTAAAAACCTGTTTAAGAATAATAAGTAATTTGTCAGTAAAATGACTTTAACCAGTTCTTTCTTAAGGAGAAATGTTACCCTGTTAACAAGTAAAAAGACTTTTCAAATAGTGAATAGAACTTCATCCAGTGGTATAGCACACAGTTTAAATGTGAAAAATCAAATTGAAGAGCGTCGTAAAAGAGCTTTTCTTGGTGGCGGGGGTAAACGAATTGAAGCTCAACATGCTAAGGTAATATTGAATAGCTTGAAAAAATGTTCATTTTTTAAAATATTCCGTTTAAAAATTGTAATTGCAATGCACTGTTGATCATCAAGTGAGTAATTATTTAAAAAAATAATACTAAATACCTTATCCAAAAAAGACATATACATTTGGGAAACATAAAATTTTTTAAATTAAGTTTTGTACTTTTAATTATGTATTTAAAAGACTGCTATTTTATTAAAACCATGAATTTATTATAGCTCTAAAATTGTTTTAGTATGATTCTTATAGGGCATTTTATATTATTCTATTCTATTAACAATTGCATATGCAGAATGATGATTTTCTGGTCAGTGCCAATAACGGGTAGGAGATATTTCCATATGAGTACCTGTTCGCGCAAGTTAACCAACCACCAGAGATTCCAAAGGGACTTTAAACTTGCTAAAATTTATAAAGAAATTGTAGCGATTGTCGGATTGTTTTTAGTTATAACCCTTGAGTTAGTCTCTTTCTGTTGTGTTTGTTTTTAGCTTTTCGTGGACCACTGGCTGAAGGTCGCCTAATATTGTGATTATTTTGGAATATCTTTCCTAAAAATACTAAGCTTTATTAGAAACTGAAGAGTAGCATGGAGGAAACTGAGCATCACAGAAGAAGACAAAGTCTGATGCTATAATTCATAGTCTCCTCTGGAAAAGCCACTATTTATTCCAATTGCATGCAACCGATCAGTAATATCTTAGCAAGTGTAGTTGGTGCATACAGTTACAGATGTTGAGTTAATTTATTTCAGAGCAGTTGTGACTTACAAAATAACCACGTAGGAGGTGAACCGGACAAATTTGTTTCCAAATTGACCCTTTGTGAAGCAAAATAGTGTTTAAGGTTGAACCTAGAGCCGAAGCAAATGTGTTTTCCTAGGAGCTGAGGTTGAATTTCTAAATTATCCCATGTTATAGAGCACCAGCAATATTATTGTATCCTACAGACATTCAAAAGGCCTATCGCATTGTAACAGCATTTCCAGCCTCACAAGTTGTTGTAGAAAGACTATTCTCAGCATTCAAATACATTTAAAAGAATTAAATATGAAGGAGGATTTATTAGATTCAATTTCTTTTCTTAAACAATGAATAAATAACTCACCTCTGAATTAAATCTAAATTTTCTTTGTGAGCTCATGATTATGTTATGGTTTTTTAATAATCATACTAAAATATGAAAATCAAAAACATGCATAAATATATATTTTAATTGCTGGAGCTTAGCTCTCTGAAGTCGAAGGTTTAAATATTTTTTTCTTTTAACTGATACACTAGGTCCTTAGCATTTTCCCTCTGTATTCCATATAAAAAATAACAAAACCAATTATGTGAAAGTTCAAAGTTGACAATTTATTTAATCAATCTCCTTCAAATTGTTGAATAAATTCCATCAATTTTCTAAGTAAGTTATTTTTTTTTTTTTTTAATAATTTTAAATTTCTTATTTGTTGATTTAAATTCATTGTATTACATTTATTTTTCTCAATCAATTTTTCAGTATTTTGTTACATTTTTTAAATTATTAGTTATATTACATACGTGAATATATTATATTAAAGCATAATTTTTAAAATTTTTTTTTTAAAATAATTTTCTTTCTGGTGACCATAAAAACTACCAAACTATTATAAAATATGTCAGTTTGCTTAATTAATTAAGGTAATGTTTGTATTGTTGTAAAAGGTAATACTACCTGTATTAAATACACAAGTGGGCGACCTTTGTACTAAAATACAAACTAAGGCAAACAACGTTGAGGAGCACAAAAATATATATAAAATACAGACAGCTGTTTCGGATGCTCAAAGGGCAACCTTCATCAGTGCAACAGAAAGAAAGTAGAGAAAACAGGGTAAATATAAGAGAAAAGTGACGTCATCTGAGGGTTTAGAGCAACGGCCAATAGGAGGGAAGCATGAATGGATGACGACGAATAGGAAGCAAGGAAAAAAAAGGGGTTAGTTAGGTTTAATCAGCGATTTCCAAACAGGAGAAAGGTAATGAACGCTGGCTAGGTCATTGACCAACGGTTTGGAATTTTCGAAAATATGATAAGACTCGTAAAAATCTAAATCAAAAATAGAAGAACAATTTTTAATAACTTTAGAAGAAGAAAAATTAAAATTATGATTAGAGTCCCAACAATGTTGGGCAATATATGAGCGTTTAAATTCTTGTTTTTTAACATAAGCTTCATGTTCCTTGACACGGCACTTTAAGGCACGCTTAGTTTGGCCAATATATGAAAGGCCGGGGCCGGGATAGCCTGGTAGGGCGCTGGGCCCATGTACAAGAGGTCGCGAGTTCGATCCTCGCCGGCCGAAGACTCCCCGTGTAGTAAATGGTGACTGATGCACGTAAAATCTGTCGAATCTCAAAGTCCTCCATGTTCTCATAACAAATCAAAACCTCTGGGGGTACTGATCCAGGAGTTTCCTTGTCTTCTGGATTGGTTCAAAATTACAAGGTTACGGAGTTGAGCATTAGTAGTCGTAAACCCATGAAATTGGGTCGGCTGTTCAACGACGGTTATAAAATAAAATAAAAATATATGAAAGGCCGCATTGGCAATTAATTTGGTATATACCCCAGCTATTTTGACTGTCAATGGGCTGTTTGAGATTATAAAATTTTATCTTATTAACGGGACTGAAAATAATATTAAAATCAGACTTTAGGATATTAGCAACTTGCCGACTTATTTTAGGAAAATAGGGTAAAATGACTAAATTGTTAGAAAATTCTTTGAACGGTCTATCGGTAGGCGATTGTTTAGTTAAGTTTTTATAAATATTATCAATAATGTTAGGAGAATAACCTCTGTCATGAGCAATGGCTTTGATGTAATTTAATTCTGCATCAAGAAAATCAATGTTAGAACACGGTAGACAAAAGACCGAAAAGAGGCAAGTTTTTGGTTGGGAGGGTGGGAGGATTTGTAATGAGGGGAAAGAGAAACAGCAAAATGTTTACGAAAGACAGTAGTATGGAATGAATTGTCATTCCGAGTCACAAGAACATCTAAGAAGGGAAGTTTTTGATCAGTCTCTAATTCAAAGGTGAACTGAATGCAAGAATCACTGCTGTTCATAACATTAAGAATTTGGTCTAAATTACAATTATTTTCATCTAACAAAGCAAAACTGTCATCATCATATCTTTGATAAAAGGGGAAAGTTAAGATTTTGAATAGTTTACTTTCAAAATAATGCATATAGATGTCACTAAGTATAGGGCTCAAAGGATTTTCCATGGCAAGACCATTGGTCATACGGTAAAATTTGTTGTCAAACAACAATACTACCTGTGTATTCTTGTAATCTAACTAATATTGATACTGGGATTTTGGTTTCTTTATGGCGCATGGAAATTGAAAATTAATATTATTTGTTGTTAATGAATTTACTAAAAGTTGCATTATGTTATATAGCATATTGAATGTTTACTGTTTTTTTTCCCTTCTAGTTTTTTGTATCCATTCTAGCTTAGTTTTTCTTAAGAAGGAGTTTTAAATTGAAATCAGAAATTTTTGATGATTTTTTCCTTCGTTTTGTTCTAAGAAATTTATGATAAAATTTGATTAATTATAAAATGATTTTTGTGATTTTAGGGTAAATTGACAGCAAGGGAAAGAATCCAGTTATTGATGGATGTTGGAACATTTGTTGAATATGATATGTTTTCTGAACATACGTGCACAGATTTTGGCATGGAAAAAGAAAAGGTTCTTCTTTTTGTTGTTAAATCAATAATTAAATTATTAAAGAAATCATATATTAATTTGTAAGTTTTAAATTCAAAAAGCTCTAAATACAGTATTATTTAAAACATATATTAATTTTATTTATTGTTAGTGTTAGTAAAATATTAATTATTTTTAGTTGATTGAGCATCCATATTTTATTAACGTGATGTAAAAACCTTTTCTTACCTTAATAAAAAAAGTTTTGGCCAATTGAGTTTTTTATGTCACTTCAAATTCTAGGAACAGTTTCTAGTTCAGATACTGAATTTCTAAATTGATTGAAATGACTAATATATGGCTATTAATATGAATTTTTTCAATATTTGAGATAAATGTACTGTTATAAGCAGATGTCCGAGGTAAGATTTGGAAATTGAACTAAACATAAGTAGTGTTTTTTAATGTCTGATAGCTATTTTGTGAAATATGCTTTGAAAATGTTACCTGGTATTTGACTTTTGTTTAAAATTTATGTCAATTTCTATAAAGGCAATGTTAAAACATTTACTTAACAATTCTACATGCATGTTACTTTCATATTTTCTCTTGAGCCACAGATAGCTGTAATGATTAGCTCAAAAGGCAAAAAGAAAAGTTTTACTTAATTGTTGTCTTTGAGTAAATAATTTTAATTTTTAAGTGTATTTATTTATCCTTTTAGTGTTTTCGTTATAGTGCACTAACACAATTTGCATAGTAATTTGTTTTTATTAAAAAAGAAATTGATAAATATAAATTTATTATAGTATCCTGGAGACAGTGTTGTGACCGGACATGGTCTCATTCACGGAAGAAAAGCATTTATTTTCAGTCAAGTAAGTAATTTATTATTAAAAGCTTTATTTGATGAATGACAAAAAATATGTATGTTACTATAATAATGGGGGATGTTTATTCTTTGCTACCAGAGTTGTATATATTAAACTGAGTTTTCCATTCTATTAAAGTTAAGTAGAATGTACAGGGAGGAGATATGGAAATGTTTAATTTACTCCTTTCTTTTTAAGATATTTTCTTTCAATTTTAAAACGTTTTAAACTCAAATATTTATAATTCCTTTTCTTTTTATTAGTACCTAAATTAATACAGTCAAACCTGTTTATCTCGAAAACCTCTTTATCTCGAAATTTCTAAAATTCCCTACATTTACTGTCTAAAATCAATGTATTTTCCATGTTTATGTTGAATTTTTTTCTTCAAAACCTCCGTTTCTCGAATTTCTAATAATAGATCACAAATGTCAAAACTTTATTTATCAGTAGAACTCATAGACAGAGATGAATTTCCTGAATCCACAGGAAGTAGGGATGAACAGGTAGGGGGTGTTTCTTGGAATTTCAGTCACTATCCCTGCACTTCCTTAACTAGAAAGGAATACAATGATTCTGGCAGTAAGTGAGGGGTTAATGATAGTGACCATCAGCGGCTAGCTTTTCAACATAGGTAAGAAAGCTATAGAAAACAGTTGGTACACAAACATGTAGATGCCATTGATGAAAAAAGTTAGACGCAATCAGAATTACTGTTTTGCCTTGAGAAATGCGTCTCTAAAAACTATCCAAAAGGGTTTTAAAAAGCTGGTTTTAAGAATAGCTGTGATGAAGGCATACGTAAAGAAGAAGAAAATGTTAACGCTGAAAATGCACTGCCAGATTTGCCAGAATGGAATGCATTAAAATCTGTATTTAATGTTGACATTAATTTTGATGATTTTTACAAGTAGACAACTGCCTGGCAACATGCAGAACATTGACAGATGCGGAAATCATAGATAATACCAAAGGAATATCAGATGAAGTGGAAGAAGCTGAAGATCATATTGATGAATCATAAGTGAATGCAAAAGAATAGAAAAAAGCTGTAGAATTCTTATAAACTACTCTTGAATCCCAGAAAAATGTTGGCTATGAGAAATTTGCAATCTTTCTAACCTCGTAAAAATAATCGAAACAAATTAGGTTATACGTCAAAAATCTTGGAAAAATTATTTTCAGTGTTTAATGTATGTTAAAAAACTTATGTAAATAGATGTATGTGGTATAATTAATTTAAACAAATATCTGTATTTTCTAATAAAAACAATTAAAGCACTTTTAATAAAATTTCTTAATTAAAATTAATTTTTTAAAGTACCCGTATAACTCGAAACCTCTTTATCTCGAATCTAGATTCGAGATAAACAGGTTCGACTGTATTTCAAACTTGTTGCCAAAAATATGAATTGGTAAATTTGTATTAGACTTTAATAAAAAAAGGAATGTATAAAAGAATTTATTTGTGAGATGGTTTTGTTCAACTGTTAAAATGTAGTAGAATAAATTTCAAAGTATTTTAATTTATTATTATGAGATATATATAACAAATTTCTAAGGACTTTATATCTGATTTATATAAAATTCATTTTAAAATATGCATTTCAGGATTTTACTGTTTTTGGTGGAAGTTTATCTTCTGTTCATGCCAAAAAAATATGCAAAGTAAGTTTTTTGTTTGTTTTTTTCCAAAAATTCAATTAAAAAAGCTGAAAATGTAAGCTTTTTTATTTAAATTTCATTAAAAACTATGTTATATTTTTTAATAGAACAAGTAAAATATTTGGTTATTATACATTACTAAAACATAACAAAAACATTGCTTAATGGGTCAAGACTAATCATCATTGTTACTATTCGTTAAACCTTTTAACAGAATTTCTTTTAAATATTAACAGCATTCACTGAATATTTTTTACCTACTAAATCTTAATTTTTAATGTTTTGTCATCTATTGTATTTATTAATTGAATTATTACTTGCAATTATGATAATAAAATTTTTAAATTTCTAAATACATTTGTTGTTAAATAATAGTTATGCTATTCTATAAATTTATTGAAGATTACAAGTTTAGATAGTAGCTGTTCTAATGGTTGAATTTTGAAAGATGAGTTAGGTAATACAATCGTTAAGATGATAGAATTTCTGTTACCGTCAAATGTTTTGTTACTTTACTATGGGGAAATCGACATTCCTCTTAAATCTGACA
The DNA here is from genome assembly GCA_949128135.1 of Parasteatoda lunata. NCBI lineage: Eukaryota > Metazoa > Arthropoda > Arachnida > Araneae > Theridiidae > Parasteatoda > Parasteatoda lunata. The sequence goes on from OX421973.1 coordinate 2,099,387, forward strand.
ATTGTTAGATATTCCTATTGGGTCTTTTAATACGCTTGACCCAAGCTTTTTTTTTTTTTTTTTTAATAAAGATATTCAGCTAATTAGTAAAGTATAATCTAAAAGTTTTAAGCATAGGGTATGTTCCAAAATACCCTATGTTTACCTTATGTCTTCTTTTTTCTTTTTTTTTTTGAAGGGTATACCCTGAAAAATACCCTACAAAAAGAAGGGGGGAAATTCTATCAAGAAACGGTTTAAAATGTTCTTTGAATATTTCTCTTTGATCATTGTGGATAATTAATTTATCTCAGATTATAAATATTATTCTAATTTTCAATTTGATTTTTTTTCCAAAGGTAGCCTAAAATAGATAGATAATTCATAGAAACTTTTAATTAAAACAGATAATATTATTGGAAAAATACAGATTATAAATCTAACCGTTCTCTAAAATATAAGTAACACACAAAGTCTCTGTTTTAATCAAGATAATATTTTATTGATATATATTATTACTACAGATTATTTCTTTCTCTTAAATATAAGGAACACACAAGGTCATTGAAAATATGTGTCATTGCTAATGCTTTCTCTCTCTCTCTCATCTTTTTTTTCTCAATCAGATCATGGACCAAGCAATACTGGTGGGGGCTCCAGTCATAGGAATCAATGATTCAGGAGGAGCTCGAATTCAAGAGGGAGTTGAATCCCTGGCAGGCTATGCAGATATCTTTCAGCGAAATGTTTTGGCGTCAGGTGTTGTGCCACAAATTTCTGTTATTATGGGTCCGTGTGCTGGAGGTGCTGTTTACTCTCCTGCTCTCACAGATTTCATATTCATGGTTAAAGTAAGTTTACATGTTTAGTAAATCGTGTGGCAAAACTTTATTTGCTGCAGTTCACAATGAAACATAAAGAAAAATGTGTTTTTTCACAAAATCAACACAAAGTGCTTCTTTGCAGCTATACAGTATTCACAATAAGTGTTAAAAATTATGATTATTAATGGTAATATATGCTTGGTAGGGTTTTAGAAGGGATTCGCAAACTAAATGGCAGCCATTTTGCACGTGCTTGCAACTGCATTGGATGCAATTATGCAATGAAGTCCTCTAGTGAGTCTACGGGAGTTTCGTACATGATGCCTCCCATGAAAACTCCAAGCTGGATAAATCTATATGGGGGCCATTTGACTGGTCCACCATGTCCAATCCATTACTCTGCAAAATATGCACCCAACTAATTTTGAACCTCCACATAGCGCTTTTATGTCTTAACACATCACTTTAGACCCCGATTCTTATACAAAAAAAGTAGTGCAGCTCTTGTGCAACATAAATAAAGTACAAAACAAAACACAAAATAAAGTACAAAACAAAACAATCTAAACAAAAAATATGCTTTTAAAAATATGTCAACCACCTCTTCAAGTTTGTCCAATAATCATAGAATCATCCTGTATATGATACGGATATATAATATTTTATTCTTAATTATCACATAAAATACTAATGATTAAACAAAAACTAGTTCTGCCTGCCAGATATTGATCCTTATTATTTCTTGTTAAGCTAACTCATTTTTATTCTTATACTGATTTTCACGATTATTCCATTTCCTGATATTTTTCCTTTGTAGTTTTCAAAAAGCTACCTTAATATTTCCTCCTTTCATTGAATATTTTTAAATTCTAAATTTAAAATGTAAATGCTGAAGTAAAAATATATAAAGTAAATGAAAAGTAATGCATGACTTTTATCTATACATCTTGGAAATATTAATTTCAAGTTACTGTAAATTGTTAAAGAAAAAAATTTTCTTGCTTTCTTTCAACTTAGAAAATAATTTGAATAAATATTTAAAATTTTCAATCATCCACAAATGTGTCATTTAATAAACCATTGTTGTGCCCTAAAGTTCTAAATCATTTACACACACACATTTGATTGTAAATTTAAAACACCAAAATAAAAAAATGATGACTAAATTTAAACTTTTATTCTCAAAAGTCTTGTATTGAATTGAATTATGGCCCTGCTTATGTTCAGCATCTTAAAAGAGGGAGAGGTTGGTAGGTTTAACAAAATATCTACATTCTGTATTGCAATTAAGAGTGTCTCCATGATCTTACAATCTTGACTAAAAAAAAAAATTAAAAAAAATATCTTTCTTATCCCCAAAATTTCTATTATGATCGATTTAAAATTTGTCTTATGTGTTAAATTCTTTTTTCAGAATACGTCCTATCTTTTCATTACTGGACCAGAAGTAGTGAAGGTTAGTATATGTTAAATTTATTTTAAGTTCAGTTTTTCCATCAATGGTTAATGTTTCGTTACATAATTTAGGCTGTTACAAATGAAGATGTTACACAAGAAGAACTGGGTGGAGCAAAAACTCATACTACTATATCAGGTAATTTCAATTTTAAAAAAAAAGAAGAAAAAAAAAAAGAAAAAAACATGAACAATGCAAAACTTTACAAATTTGTTTGTCATGAGTTTCCTAAACTGTTTTAACATGTGTTGCTTTCCTGTAGGAGTTGCTCATAATTCATTTGAAAATGATGTTGATACGCTTCTAAATTTGAGAAAATTTTTTAATTTCCTTCCCCTCAGCAGTACTGATCCTCCCCCAGTAAGAGAATGTGATGACCCATGGTAAATATTAGTAATTCATATGAAACTATTTGAATCTTAATTTGTACAATGTGTTTAATATGAAGTTTTCAAGGTAGTTAAGAATGATTATGTATTTTATAATTTTCGAAATCCATAAAATAATAGTTGATTCATAATTTTTTTTTTTTTTAAAAGTACAGTGTATAGATTTTTTGCTAGTGTACAAAATTATTATGAAGAGTAAGTTTACCTTATACTAGCATCTAGCATTTACTAAAATTTATTTTTTCATGGAATTATCTTTGGAGGAATGATTTTTATAATAGTATGCAAAAATTTCTCTCTTTAATTAGAAAGTTCTGAAGATATGGCGAAATACGCAAAAAGTAAAATTAACATTGAGATATTTATACTTTAGATCACTCATCTGATCAAACTATGGGAACCCTATTTCCGAGATTGCAGCTACTCCCTATATTTTGGGAGTCAGAAATCCGAATTTGTTAATAAAAAGTTATGTTTATTTAGAGTAAGTGCATTTTGTGTCTGTTTATGTAACTTAAGATATCATCTTCACTAATTAATTACCATATTTGAGGTCAACCCCTCGAACTATTAAGAATGAGTCCTAGATTGTGAAGATCCTAGCATTAGATCAAAAGTTATTCATGGTGATCCATTTTTTTTTTTTTTCCTGCCGCATTGTACATGATTGCAAAATTTAAATTTGTTATGTTCTGTTAAATTTTTTATACACATGTTCTTGATAATTACAGCTTTGATCATTTGAACTGTATTAATTTTTTTAATTAGATATTTAAAAGTAAATAAAATAAAATATTTATAAAATATAAATTTTATTTAGAAGTTGGGTCAAAACATTTACTTTATATTGAACATTTGTCAAAGATTGCCATGTAATTTCAGCATAGCTTTTTTCCTAATGGGTTGTTTCTATGTTTAATATTTTATTTTTGAATTAAATTCTTTTCACTTTTGTCCTGCTATTTTAAATTCACTATTTTAATTTTCAGAAAAATACTGAATATGTATGTAAATACGTTATATTTTGTTTCTTAGATTATGTAAATAATTCCAGATTGTTGCATTTAGCCCATTACTGTTGCACTTGTTTAATGCAATATTAACAATCAAATGTGTATGTTGATCGATTTTAATCAATTTCATTGTTTTCTTGAATGCAAAAACTGAAACATTTCAAGTGTGCCTCATCTTAGCATTAGTTTTATTTAAATGAAATATTTAATTTAAATTTCCCAAAGTTTTTGTATTTCATTTGTGTAAATTTTATTTTACCCCAGTAATGCTTATGTATATTATGTTTCAAACATCGATTTTATTTCATTTCCACACATAGGGATAGAATTGTCCAAAGTCTGGATACAGTTATTCCTTTAGAAACAACCGCGGGCTATAATATGTTAGATGTCATTCTAGATGTAAGTTGATATCAATTTCTTTATAGTTGTAACATTTATAATTTCTTTTACAACAAAAATTTGTGGTGAAAAAGATTATGTATTTACATGGTAACAGAAAAATAGTTAATTAAAAGCAGGGTATCCACACCCCTGAAATGTCATGATGTTAATTATTTTTTTTTAAAAAATCATGAAAAGTCATGGATTTAGGTTGCCGAAAAATTTTATTTTTAAAATGGAACTCCCCCCCCCCCCATTTCATGGTGTTCCGAATATCTGAATTTGTAACAAAATCCCCACCCAGAGTCATATATTATTAAAATATAAAATGTTTTTATAATGTTCTCTCTTTAAAAATTATGATGTTCATTCAAAAAATGAAAGAAAAAACATCATTTCTAGAACCAAGTATCTTTCAAACTTCTGTGATTTCAGAATTATTATTATTATTTATTTTTATTTTATAAATTTAGAATTCTAGCTGAAGCAAGCCAGTCATTGGCAAATTTTCTTATTCCGAAATGAGAACAGAAAAATCAGGAGTATTTTTTTCCTTTCTGATGAACAAGAAAAGTATCTTTAGAATATAATTCTGCAGAAAAAAAAGAAGAAAAAAATTTGCTCAGCTATTTTATTGCTTTCTTTCTTTAAACTGTTTTTTGAATTTAAAATCAATAAATATGAAGATACGGAGTATAACACTTTTGGTTATACCTATCATTTCAATTAACGTCATTATAAGGTTTTTTAATTCATTATACTGTTTTTGTTGGAGAAAATAGTAACTTCGTTAAGTCATGAAAAGTTCTTGGAATTAGTCATGAAAAGACATGAATTTGAAAATCTAAAATGTAGCAGATACCCTGTAAAAGCAGCAAGTCATAAGGAAAAAAGTTTTTGAAAAATTAAAATTATAATTCTTGACATCTTTAAAGTAGGAAAGTTTAAAAAAAAAAAAAAATCACGTATATTGCAAAATATTTTATGTTGCTCAACTTGTAAATTTGTATTGCACTAGTCTTAGTTTCAATAAACACTATTTAATGTTTTTTACAGCACTTAAATTTTTTTTTGCTATTCCTGCTAAATTTAATGCTGTATTGTTTTTAACCAAACCTAGTGGTGTCAAGACATATACTTGTATGGAATATAACTCTAGCTCTGCTTTAAATTGCTTCAAAATAAAAAAAAATTTAAATTTTTTCCTATCTATCTCAAAACATATATTAAACATATAAGTGCACTAAAAATTGTTTATTTAATTATTATTGTTTTTGAAAATGGAGAATTTTGTGTATATTATTGCTAAACTATTTATACTGCACTAAAAAGCAGGTTGATTTTTTAATTATAATTTTAATTGAGTAAAACCACCGCAGCAAATGGCACCAAAAGTAAAAAACTTATATTTTGCACAACTTCGCTGAAAAGTCATGATGCAAAACAATTGAAGATTGATGTCATTATTGATATAATAGGCTCTTTATTATTTTGTAATTAGAAAAAAAAAATACAAATTTCTATGTCAATAAACAGCAATGCCAATTTTCTCTTTATTTTTAGTATGGTCTGATTTCTAAAACTACTTATATTTAAATTAAGTATAATTTTGACTTTTTAAATTACATTGCTTGTAATTTTGATTTTAAACTGCTAATTTATTAAAGGATTTCAAATGGTTTTTAAAGTAATGTCAAATATTCAACTGTTATTTTTTATTTAAAAACAATCGGAAATGTCTCCATACATGATTTTATTATAAAACATTAACATAATCTAACATTAACAAAAGATTAACATAAAATTTCTTATATTTAAAGAAAGTATAATTTTGACTTTTTAAATTATATTGCTTGTAATTTTGATTTTAAACTGCTAATTTATTATAGGATTTCAAACGGTTTTTAAAGTATTGTCAAATATTCAACTGTTATTTTTTATTTAAAAACAATCGGAAATGTCTCCATACATGATTTTATTATAAAACATTAACATAATCTTTTTAGTTTTTAAATTTTATTTTCGTAGATTTTTGCGATACAGTATGAAGGTAATTTAAATTAAAAAACAATATTTGTGTTGAAACTATTTATTATTATTTGTAATTTAAAATTTTCTATATTAAATATTTTCATTGATTTTAACTTTTCTCAGATTGTTGATGAAAGAGACTTCTTTGAAATAATGCCTAATTATGCTAAAAATATTGTTGTTGGGTTTGGAAGGATGAACGGTCGTACTGTTGGAATGGTAGGAAATAATCCAAAATATTCTGCTGGTAAATATCCAATATTCTATGCTAAAGATAAGTTATATGATAAATACTGTACTTCAAAATTAGTTCATTAATTTTCTCAGGTTGAAACAGGTTTCTTGTTAAGTTTGAGGAAAAGTTTTAAGTTATCTGTATTTCCAATGGTATTGGACGGTATGGTATTAAGTTATCTGTATTTCCAATGGTCCAAAGTTAGGAGACCTAAATCTACAGCTTAAATAAGCTAAAATAATACATAAGTCTTATAACAAATGCTTTAATTATATTTTATTTTTGTCAGAAATTAATTATAAATAATTAAAACAAACAAAATAGTATTTAAATTAAAGAAAAAAGCTAAGATATTATGATTTTTTTCTGTTTTTTAAAAAAAGAAGATAAATAAGATTTAGTTAGTTGAATTATATTTAATCAAGTTAATTTAGAATTTTTAATTAATAAGTTAAACATTAATTCATTATTTTCATTTAATTTTTTTAAAGATCAAATTATTAAATGTTTTTTCTGCTGTGTGAGCTTCACATTTTTTTTCACACTTTAAAATAAAAATTGGGTTTCTAATTCCACATGATTTGCTTACTCTAGCATGTTTTCACTTGAAAAGACACCATCAATTTAATTTATTATTTGCAGTGTAGTTATTGCTATTGATATATCAGTTATTACTTAAATTGCAGGTTTTTTAGCTAGTTGCGCCTGTAAAAATGGTAAAAAAAAAATGTTTCGTGATGCTTTCATAATTTTAGTGATAAGTTATTTGTTACGATTATATTTTGTTGGGATACTAATTACAATTCGATTTACAGGTTGCCTAGACATAAATGCTTTTGTGAAAAATAAATCTCATTTGGTTTTGATATAGTTTGTAATAATTTCATTCATTGAATAACAAGTTATTTGTGGTGATGTTCTGATAAAAAATGAATGATCGTAAAGAGGAAATTTAACTAAATATTAATCTTAGACAAGTGGCCATGTCCAGTTCATCACCACACATATCAAGAAAAAAATAAATAATCAAATAACAGTTAAAAATAATGTATTCTTAAGAAAGAGAACAAGACCATTCACTTCACTGTTAGCATAGTGTAAAAATTATTTATTTAATGTAGATTGACAAAGATATTAAAGAGTTAACAAATTTAGTACCAGGAAGGCATTCACTCCAATTAACACAATTAATTAGACAAAAAAAATATATACACATGACATTATACTATATGAAGCTGCACTGCTAAAAATGACAAAAATAATCAAGGGAATGATAGAAAATTTTATAAGATAACTTAGCTGTTGAGGATCCTCATATCTCAGTCTATCCCCCAGCTCTCTCTGAAACCATCTGTGTCTTTTCTCCCCTAATCAACCTAAACCCCCCAAAGCCTACACAACTCTTATTGGCTGCCACCACAGTCACAAAAATAAGTAGAGCAATACTTGCAATTTCTTTTTATTTTTGACAAAATTATTTAAGGGCAGAAAAGGGCAGGTGAAAACTTATGAAAGAGAAACTAAATCTTTAAAGTAATTATAGCAGTGCAGCAAAGATAAAAATAACAAAACATCATAATCATAAAAAATAACAAAAGCAATACCACATATTTATTAAATACTTTTGTTAAGATTTCAGATTATATGTGAATTACAGGTTGTTTGGATATAAATGCATCTGTAAAAGGAGCACGTTTTGTTAGATTTTGTGATGCTTTCAACATTCCAATCATAACATTTGTTGATGTACCTGGATTTCTACCTGGTGAGCTCTTTTTTTCCCCTTTCCTTTTTTTCATGAAATTTGCCTTTGAAAAAGTACATTTATCGCTTGTCAATTGTAGTAAACTGTATTTTGTTGTGAAAATTTTTTGTAGCGTATGGGTGCGCCACATTTTTCCAAAGGTAACGCTTTTACTTATTATTGTAACTTAATATTGTTTCCAGATAACTACTTTACAAAATTTCGCAATTTCTTTTAATAATAGCATCTTATTGTTTGTTCGACGTACGTCATGTTGTTTTTCACCAAAATTGCTCATTTAAACAATTTATGACCGTAGCTTGTCATTATATTACCAAAGAATTTCATTTTAAAAAACTAAATTATATTTATTCTTTTTGTAATAAAACTGGATATTAGATGAGAGCAATATTTTTTGAAAGTAAGATTATCTTTCTGCTTTAGTATTATAAATTGTTAAGACGTAAAATGATGTGCCCCTCATTGTGGGACATAACTCTCAAAATAAAATAAAATAAAAATTTGGTATAGAGAAGGTTTTTGATATAGATGAGTGGTCAAAGATAGGATGCAGGTACCTATTCTTAAACAGAATGTTCCAAAGATTAAAAAATGTATGACCTTAAAAATTTAATTCTCAATTTTGGAAATATTTAACTTTTTAATTTTTACTATTAACTTTAATTATTACTTCTTTTTCTTAGAATATACCCCACATCTTTTTAAGCGTATTAGTTATTTAATGATCACAACAATATTTCTATGAGGGTTTGTCGTAAAAATAGTTTCACATATGTACATAATATTTATGTTGTAAAATTTTTCAGAAATAGCAGCAAAATTAAGAGGTTTTTTTTTTTTTTTCAAGCTCATCTTGGCAGAGGAAGATTTTATTTTAAAAGCTATTTATTTATTTATTTTTTGCTTTACAAAGTCAGAAATCCAAAATTTGCTAAAAAGGAACTGTTCCCTAATACATGTAGTGTTCTATGTTATCAAGTTGATTGATAACATTCTTGGTTTTCAAACAAAAACATTATATCAGAAAACTTTTTACAGAAGTAAGTTCTGATTTATTTCAGTTTACTCCATTCATTTTCAATTGACATTTACACTGTTTTCAAAGTTGATTTTTCTTATAAAATGCCAGTTACCTTATTTTTCCAAAATATCCACTGACATAAATATATTTAGTAAAATGTAATATTTCAAATTTCAATTTTCCAGGTACAAATCAGGAATATGGTGGAATTATTAGACATGGTGCAAAATTGTTGTATGCATTTGCTGAAGCCACTGTGCCTAAAATAACTGTCATCACTCGAAAGGTATCGTCTTGCAATCCATGTTTTTGTATTTGTTAATAGTTAGTTTCGCCATGTTAGTTTGTGCATTTCAAAAGTTTGTAAACATCACTGTTTTTTTATACTTTTTTTTTCTATTAAAACGAAACTTTTTCTATTTAATAAAAAAATAATATTAAAAATTTTTTTTAGCATTATTTTGGTATGATTATCTTTTAGAGACGATATAATGTGTGAACCCTAAAAAAATAATAAATATTAATATTCTTTTATTTAATAATTTTTATAAGCTATTCAAGGATGCTACTTATCCAGAAAGTAGAGAAAATGGGTGAGAAAATAATTTTAATTTTTGTCTATTTTGAGGGTGTATATTACTAAAAAACGTAGTTCTTTCGTACATTATGCCTATTAGTATAAGAAATTTTATGATCTAGCCTGATTAAAGTTTAAATTTTTGCAAGCTTTATTTATACACTATCTACCATTTCTTTTCGTTTGGTTGAGAAAGTCTTAATTATTGTTCTATTGTTAGTATATTCTTTAAAACATTTTATTTGCATTTTTGTATTCTCTCTAAAACTGAAAAAAAACAAAACATTATTGCATTTTTTACAAAGCTTTATGTCAAATTTCAAAATGAGAGAATATATTTTCCAGGCTGTTCAGCAAAACACAGCAAACCATAAAATTCTCTTACCTTTCCTTATTTAATGAATTTTTTTTTTTTTTTTGCAGTGTGCGTAGCGTTTTTAAAGGTGTTTATTTTCGATTTTCGTTTTTCAAAAGCCTTTAAAGATGCTTTGTTCATAGGGTGTTTTTAAAAAGTGATTAATTTTTCTTTTTTATAAAGGAGATGTTTTTTTTTTTTTACCATATAAATTTTTGTCACGAATTACACAAAAAAACATGATTTTCACATTGCTTAACTCAACGTTTTCTCAATTAATTTAACCACGATCCATTTCCGTGTACCATCAATCCGTAGCGTATGGAAGCGCCAATCATTTTACGTGCTTACGGGTCCACATGTGCGAATACTGAGCTGGATTCGGTGGGAAGGATTCTTGCATTCTCTTGAGCAACTCTGCTGCATTTTGCAAGAGATTCTTAATTCCAGGTTTCATTTTCCGGCTTTTGAAATCGAACCAAAAAATCTCTCGAATTTTTGCTATTCACAGGGCCAACTAAACATTGCCGATTTATTTTCCATAAAAGCAAAAGAAAATTTTATTTTTCTTGTTAATTTCATCGTTAGTGAAGCACCATCGTCTTCCTTAATGGCAAGCTAATGGCTTCTCACGCTCTTCTATTTATAGATTAGTATCATAATCCTTGAACATGACTTGGAGATCATTCGCCAATTATGTATTTTCATGTGGGTCCCCAGAGTAGTAAAGTTTCATCTCAAAATTTCATTTAATTTTATAAAGATAAAAATAATTGAGATTTTAATTCATAAAGTTACTTTATGGACTGTCCACCAGTTGCCTAAAATGTTTATAAGCTTTTATTGTACTTAATTACTTTTTTTTACTTATTATCATTGCATTATTACTTTCAAAATTTTCAGTACTTTTAAGTTGTTTTATGAAAATACTTTATGAAAAAAATACAAAATACTTAAAGAAAAAAAGTACATAATATTTATAGTCAAGATTTAAAAAAAGTATGAAGTGAAGGACTTTCACTATTTTAAATGAGCAAAAAATCTCATGCTTTACAGATTTGTCATTCAAAAAAAACCTTCATTCATATTTTAATGATTTCATTTAAAAACAATTGAAATAAAAAAATCAATTATCTCAAATTTGTTTAATATTATGAATGTAAAAACGCGATAAAAAAATTTTTCCGACACAAATATTTAGTCCAATACTCATTGTATTTGCATATCAAAGTTATTTAAATTTTTTTAAGCAGTACATTAAAGAAATACTGGACCAAGTAATAGTATTAATTTATTGAAGTTTTTTTAGTTTTAATTCTTTACATATCTTTATAAATTTGGTATGATCAATAATAGTAATTTTGTTTTGTTTTGTTGAATATGCTTTTAAAGATTTTTTTTATTTATATCTAAAAAAATACACTCGATAACCTTTTTAAATAATAGTTAAATTAAATATAATTTTGAATTATTGTTTTTTACATAATTAAATAAAGTAACTATTAATTTAAAAAGTAGAATGAGCTGCTCAATATTGAATATTATTTAAAATTGTATATAAATTGTTTTTATGGTGGCTAATATAATCAAGAAAAAGTTCTTTAGTGAGTTTTAAGAGTTCAATTTTATCATAATCATGTATAGTCTTTGAAAATTATTTTGAATTTTAGTTAACAGAACTTTTGAATTTAGTTTAAAGAACTTTCAACAATTGGAAGAAAAAAAAAATTTTATGTGTATATCCTAATCATGATACTGTTTTAAAGTACTATTAGTACTAGTAAAGTAAATATTTTTTTAGTGCTTAAAAATACTTAAAAAGTGATTATTTTTTGATGAAAAATTTTACTACGCATTCTGTTTCAAGTTGCAGGTTTATTTTGGAACATGTTGTAAGAAGAAGTTATGCTTGGATTCATTTAGTGTTTGTTCATCATGCCTAAATATGGTTTTGTTTATTTCTTAGGCATATGGAGGAGCCTATGATGTTATGAGCTCAAAGCATCTGAGGGGAGACATAAACTATGCCTGGCCTACTGCAGAAATTGCTGTCATGGGAGCGAAAGGCGCCGTCTCAATTCTTTATAGAGGAAAAGCTGATGTTTTACAGCGAGAACAAGAATATGTTGAAAAGTTTACAAACCCATTTTCTGCATCTATCAGAGGTAGTATTTTACTAGTCGATGAAAGAATTAACAAGTTTTAAGCTAAAAATAAGTTTCTTGATACCACAATTTTGCCTTGTTACATTCAGTAAAAGTTTTAGCTACACATAATTTTTATGTTCTATTTTTTTTTTTTACGGACTTCAGTGCCACCAGGGGCGTACGCAAGTGGGGGGGGGGGTTAGGGTTTAAACACCCCTTTGAGCTCAGACAAAATGGCAAAAATAAACATTTTAGTAGAAATTATGCGGGCTATTATTTTTTAAGACTATGTATTTTTATTTGCCTTATGCCTACTTTTTTTTCTCACGGTATTTCTCAGAATACTGAAAAAACATGTACTATAATACATGTTGTACTTTTGAAACCAAATTAACATGATACTGTTATGGGCGAGCCCCGATCACTGGTTCCTTTCTGTCCTGCCAGTCGCGATAGTTTTCGAGACTGGCTGGCATTCTCGAGATCTTTACGCGATGATTCTGGAATTCTAGACGTCTTTGAGACAAATCGAGAATTTCGGACATGCGGTGAAAAATTATGTAAAAGGGGGAATGGAGTACTGTGGAGTTATTTAGTCAGACTAAGAGTTATCTCTGCCGCTTGTCTTTCGGAGCTCGTCGCTAAATCTGTTTTGTTTTATCTTAACAAAAAGTCCAATCAGTAGCCGAACCCGTTCATTGCCACTATTTCGACGAGTGAAGAAATCAGTAACAATACCATTGGAGAAACTGCGCAAGTTGAAGTTATTCATTCCAGCTCGAAACTTTGAGATCGTAGCATAGCGGATATTTCTGTGCCAATACATATATATATTTTTGCTGTTCTTGGATCTTTAGGGATGTCCAAACGCAAGAATTTATAAATTTTTAATTATTTTGAGAAAAAATCACGGCCTAAGATTAGTAAGGTGACAGCATCTAGTACCAATGTAAGTTTTTCTGTTGAACAAAAATGTGATACTTCTGTTTAAGAAAACGTTTCTAGTATAACAAAATCTGATAAATGTGAAAGTGGCTCTCAAAGTGTTACTTCCCAATTGGACTTTTTTCAGAAGATAGTACATGCAGGGTTGCCACAGACTACTAAAATGCGACTATTTGCTACTATTTTCACACTTAGGCGACTATTGGGAGACTTTTTTACTCTTAGCGAAGTTTTTTTTTTGCAAAAATGAACGTTACTTTTCAGTCCCCTCGCTAACATGTGCGTAGTGATCAGTGATAATTGGAGCATAGTTGGGACTGGGCGATAAATCGATGTATCGTGAAATATCGATTTAACACATATATCGGTAGGCCGATATAGTGACTTTCGTTTTAGGCAATACATCAGAATTCTGATTTAAGCTGCCGGTATAAGACTACAATCACGGTTTAACGATTTAATATGCAAGGATCCTTGACTACGCTAACGTTGCTACCGGACTGACAAAGACGATTCGTCTAGCTGCAGAGATGTAGATAGCTATAAACACGATGTTAGTTTTGTTATTTTAAATTGCGAAGAGCGAATTGAATCAGAACTTTCGGTTTCGTGCGAGGATCAGCATTGTAATAATATAGAACGCAATGCATAGTTTCTTTATGGCCATTTTTGTCTTAGGGATTTTGTGTGTTTTGAAGATTATTTTCAATGGGACTTAAGTCATTTTAAAATCATTGTGCATTTTATTTCGTCGGGAATAATTGTCAGGTTTCTTGTAAATTATTTTCAGTGAGACTTTTGTTACTTAGCGATCGTTTTGTTCTGCATTATTTCATACCATTTTTCTTTTCTATCTGGATTTAACGATTCTTGTCAATTATTTTTAGTAGACCTACTGTTACTTTGCAATTGCTGCACAATCGCTGTTATCTTAAATTTTCGTTCTAAACTCAGTTGATCAATGAAAATAAAATATAAATAAAATTTCAATTCGTAAATTATTTTCAGTGAGACTTTTGTTACTTAGCAATCGTTTTGTTTTGCATTATTTCACAACATTTTTCTTTTCTGTCTGTATTTAACGATTCTTGTCAATTATTCTTAGTAGACCTACTGTTACTTTGCTATTGCTACACAATAACTGTTATCTTTAATTTTCGTTCTAAACTCAATTGATCAAGGAAAATAAAATATAAATAAATAAAAAGATTCTTCATTGATTTTTTTCAATAATTTTTTATTTTAGCGATACAATTTAATAGAGGTTTTTTGTATTCACTTTTGTTATAAAAAGCTAGTTTTTTTAAAATTTATTTAATGTAGGTAAGTATAATAATTTTATTATTTTTAAACCAATAAATGTTCCATCGTTTTTAATTATAAAAAAATTAAAACAAATCTTACCTTTATTTAATTTCCTTTTTTTTTGAAAAAAATGTGGCAATTAGTTAAAATAATAATTTTTTTTTACTTAAATAATGAGTTTAGTAATGTTTTGACGCTTTTTAATAATTTAACATTAGTACATAAAGTATTTTTTTTAAATTTTTATTAAAATTCTTCCAATACTTGTTTGTTTTATAATTTGTTAGATAGTCAATAATTTTAAACAAATAAATCTTTAGTCGATTTTATTTTCATAAAAGAAAATAATAATAAGTAAAAATATTTTTACATTTATTAAGTACAGAATTTGACCATTAGTTAATACTACTTTTTATTATTTTAAATAATTAAATAAAAGAGGGTCAAATAATTAAAAAAAAATATTTTTTTTCTAAAGTGAACATTTTTTTTATTTTGTTTTCTACCTTCGTTTTTTTTTCTTTTAATTTTTAATGCATGTATGTAAAATATTTTGTTACAGTATTATTCTTAAACAGGTAAATCTTAAATCATTTTTAATTTAAGAAGAATGAAATAAAGCTTGGTTTTGTTTTTACTTTGACTTTATTATTTTAATTGAAAAAAATTAAGCAATGATATTAATGTCATAGTAGAATATGTTTAGAGTTAATATTTTCTTTTGTAATACATTTATTCCTTTTTATTTATTTTTGATTAATTTAAAGGTTTCGCATCGGTAATTTTTGAACATATGCTGAATCGCGATACATCGCTATATCACGATGTCTAACGGATGATGTATCACGATTTAAAATTTCTGACATCACCCGGTCCTAATCATAGTATTTGAAAATTAAGCTATAATATTAGTTATTTGGCTTCTATTTTTGATAAATTTTTGTTCCTGTTCAGGTAACTATTTTCATAGTTTTAGGCAACTATTTTTATGCTTGAGGCTACTAAAAGCATGAGGCTACTAAAAGCAACTATTTTTGTTCATTTTTTACTGTGGCAACTCTGTACATGCGATGCGAGGATAAAAGACTGGATATACTAAAAAATGTTTGCATTTGTTTTTTCTGAAAAGGGAAAAAGAAAATTGAAATTTCAGTACAAATGGCTTTATCGCTGGAAATGGCTTGCGTATTCAGAGGTTAAGGATGGTGCTTTTTGCAAATTTTATCCACTTTTCGCCCCAAGTGGTGCCGGTTCTGGCAAGCAACCTTTAGGTCAACTGTGCGCATTGTATAATTTGGCCACTGGAAAAAAGCAGTAGAGCGATTTTCTGAGCACGAGAAATGCCTTTATCACAAAGAATCGATCGAAACTGCTGGGACATTGAACGATATTTTACTTGGAAAGATGAAACCTGTGGATGAACAAGTTGACAGTGCAGCAAGCAGAAGAAAATTAGAAAATAGAAAAAACATTACTCCAATCATTGAAACCATCCTATTTTGTGGAAATCAAGGTCTCGCTCTAAGAGGACATAACGATTCAAAATGAAAGAAAACTAAACAGCTATGTGCAACCCCTTGGATAGAAAGATACCACTCAGTAACCACTGTGGTGGAACTTTTCGATCCTATTGTTGAAACTCTTCAAAAAATATCAGAATGGAAGGATAAGGAATCAGCTACTCAAGCTAATTCTTTACTGCGCACAGTATCTAATTGCCAGTTCGTAATGTCTCTTTTGTGCATTTACAAAGTTTTCACCATAACAATCCACCTTTGTAGATACCAACAAAAAACAAGCATAGATTTGATAGAGGCAGTGAGTCTTGCAGAAGATGTCATTAAAGAACTAAAATTAATGCGTGAAAATGTCACTGAAATATTCAGCTCTTCTTCTCTTATGCAATCAAGCATTGGATCTTCCGTACAAATCCCTAGAATAACGGGAAGACAGAAAAATCACGCTAATTTTCCCTCATCGACACCCGAAACATATTTCAAAGTTAGTGTATTTATTCCATTTAAAGAAAATTTTATAACACAATTAGACTTAAGATTTGTATCGCATCGTGATATTTTGAAAGGGTTTCAGTGCCTTCTTTCTGCCGATCCTTTCATTTGCCAACCTTCAAACATGAAGGCTTTTGAAGCACTAGTGGAATTTTACGCTCAAGATTTGGATACCTATAAAGAAAGCCTTAAGTTTGAACTAAAACTCTGGTATAAAAGATTAAAACAGATTAGTGAAGACGGAAGTAGTGTTCCAAAAACTGTGGCGGATGCTCTTGGAATGTGCAATAAAGATATAACACCAAACATTTTCCAATTCCTAGAAATATTGGTCGCTCTACCTGTTTCAACGAGTGCAAACGAAAGATTCTTTTAGACTTTACGCCGTTTAAAGACTTATTTACGCAATTCAACGTGTATTAATGAAATTAATGGATTGACGCTCTTAAACATTCATAGAAAATTTACCCCAGCTGTAAAAGACATTTTAAACGAACTTGCAAAAAAGCACCGTCGTTTGGATATTACTACATAAATCAATAAATTTTTAGCGTGTTTGTATACTGGTTTAATTCCCTATTTGTTGGTAAGTCATTTTTTCTTATTTTTTGGTCAAACTCATTGATTTTCTATACAGTATTCACATTTATTCGATTATTATTTAGGTAGCTGTTACATTATGAGTAGTTTTTTCTTGCTTGATTAATTCCTACTTTTTAATAAAAATAAAATATTTTACCTCTTATTATAAAAAAATTTAACTAAACAATGTTGTCTAAATAAAAAATCAAAATTGTCTAGCTGTCTAAATTAGGGAAATAATAGTGCTTTATTACATACTCGAATTTCTTTTAGTAGTATCAGAAAATTATGAACACCCCCTTTGAAAAAATTCTGCTTATGCCACTGTGTGCCACTAAAATTTTCATTCAATGTGATGTAATAACTTTACTTAAAAATGTTTTGTTGATAATTATTGCTAGCATTTATGATATTTTTATTCATAGCTTTTGTTTCCTTAACCGTTTTCTTACATTACTTAGTTTTATCCTTCAGTTCAAATGTTAAATTAATATCCCTTGGTTATCTTTTTATTATAGAATTATATATATTTGAAAAAAAATTGCAGAACTAACATATAATATATTGAAAACAATTGCAAAACTAACTATAATTCAACTAAACATACAATATATCTTCTAAAATTTTATATTTTTTGAAAAATCTAGGTTTTATTGATGATATAATAGATCCAAGCACTACCAGAATAAGATTATGTCGCGATTTAGATCTCCTTCAGAAGAAAAAAATGGACGTTCCTTGGAAAAAACACGCCAACATGCCTTTGTGAAAAATATCTGATTTTTAGTTTTTCTATATTATATACTTTTTTTTACTATTATACATATTGGAATTTAAGAATATTTTGTTTATTAATTCTACTTAATTTTCTTTTGGAAAAATATGCCAATATGCCTTAGTGAACAATAACTGTTATTTGAGTTATATTTCTGTTTTATCTTTTCTATCAATAATATTTGTATTCTACTATAATATATGTGTTTTGCTATAATATCTGTATTCTACTATAATATATGTGTTTTGCTATAATATCTGTATTCTATTATAATATATAGTTTTGAATCTCAAGAAGTTATATATTTTTTTACTAATTCTATTTATTTGTTCCTTGGGAAAGCATGGCAGTATGTCTTAATGAACTATAGATGTTTTTTGAGTTATAATTCTGTTTTATCTTTTCTGTCTATAATATCTGCTATCTACTATAATATGTAGATTTGAATCTCAAAATAGTTTTTTACTAATTCTACTTATTTGTTCTTTGAAAAAACTTGCCAATATGCTTTAAGTACAATAACTATTTTTCGACTAATATTTTTACTGTAGTATTGTAGATTTTGAATCTCAAAAAGGTTTTTTTTTTTACTAATTCCTTTTTTCTTTCCTTTGAAACTATTTGCTCTACTTATTTGTTTTTGTGTAAAAAATGTGCCAACATACCTTAGTGATCAATAATTATATTTTGATTTAAATTTCTGAAAATATATTTACTATAAAACATATTTTTGAATCTCAGAATATTTTGTTTACTACTTCTACTTATGGGTTGATTGGAGAGAAAAATATGTAAGCATGCCTGTGTGAACAATAACTACCTATGTTCCTATAATATCTGATTTTTTTTACTTGTAATACATAGACACATACGCATCTCAAAACTTTGAATTATCAATTCTCTTCGTTTGTTTCATGGAAGAAAACATGCCACCATTGCCTATTAGAAGAATAAATATTTAAGTTATAATTCTTATCCTACCTGCTTTTTACAATGACGCATTTTAGAATATACTGTTTATAAAGTCTGTTTTTTGTTCTTTGAAAAAAGAAAAAAACTTTTTCATTTCAAATTTATATCAATGTTTCAATTTAAGCTCATACTTATCAAAGAAAAAATTAACTGTTTTTGTAATGTTAACAAACATTTGTTTTGTAGGGACATGAGAAAAAATATTCTACAGTTATATTATCCTTATAAAGTTAGGATAATTATTTTGATTTATTTGTTAGGAAATTTATGTATATAAATAAAAAATTATTCTTTTTTTTACCATAATTTATTTTTTTCATTAATTTGATCTTCCTGTTTTACTTTCTTTATAAATTTTATTTCCAAAAAAAGTACACAAATATAATTGTAGCATTTTCTTAAAATTGTGGTTGTTTTAGCATTATACTAATTTTACTGACTTCAAAAGACTTATAATTTATCTCATATATTTATGTTCCTATACTGTCAAAAGTTTCACGAATTAAAAGTTTTCTGTTATTTTATAACTTTTTTAAAAAAATTCTGAACATTTAAATTTTAATGAATTAAATTCATCTGATCTAGATTTTCAGACATCAAATACTTTTATTTAAAATACAATTTTAATATTGAATTCTTTTGCAGAGACAGATTTTATTTAGCTGTTAACTAACTTAACTTACTCTATTTTTTTTTTTTTTTTTTTTTTTTTATGCTTAAGGTAGAATACTTAAAAAAAAAAAGGCATAATCTTTATCCAATATGCCTAAGCTATCTATACATCCTAGGCTTCTTTCAATGAGCACACACAAAGAATTTATTCCTAAGTATTTATTAGTTTTCAGTATACAGTTTTTATAATACTTATCTTCAAAACTGCAAGCTTTATATGATTATTTTTTGCTTTGAGCAGGAATGATAATATTTTTTAAATATTAAGATCAAAATGGGTGAGAGAAAAACACATATACAGTCATTCACAATATCCAAGTTGAATTTTATTAATAAAGAAAGCTAAAGAATTTATCTTATATATTGCATTTTATATGAAAAATTGGATTAACAAAAACTAGAAAAAAATCTCCTTTAATTTCTGAAATATATTAATTGATTTTTTTATTTAACTAAATTATTCTTTTCTGCCATACTGACATAACGGGACGGGGGTAAACAAAACGGGAAAAAAGTTTTCATGAATATTTTCTCATTACAATACAGTCTCAAATGCTTTGTCATAGTCTGACATACAAATAAATTTAATATACGTAATTTTTTCCTGTTAAAAAGAAATTGAATAATTAATACATTTTTGTGATAATGATGTTAAAACACTTGTATACGTTTTTGAGTATAAAAATACTTTTTATATATTATAATTATATTTTTTTATAATTATATTTTTTTATAATTATATTTTTTTATAATTATATTTTTTATAAATATATGCATTTATAAATGTCTAAATCTTGTTGAATAAATATTTTTATAAAACATTTAGAATGTGTGTGCATCATTTTTTTTTACTAAATTTAGTTTCAACAGTTGCAAAGCTTTTGAATAAAGAAGACAAGAGTAATATCTGATACAGAATTAAACTTTAAATATCCAGTATTATTATTTGGCTCTTAATTCTTATACAGGCTAGTCCACAAAACTTCTCTTCATACTTATTTTTAAAATTCTAACAAACAAACAAAAACTATACACAAGTAGGGATTGTAAATTAATATTTCGCTATGAGAAATAGAAAAAGATGGAGAAAAAAAAACTAACAAAGAATGTCAAATCCCAATTAAGCCCCCCCCCCCAAAAAAAAAAGAAGCCTGTTTCATTCTGGGAGTAAACAGAGAGTACTTAAAAGAAGTTCATTGGAAGCACCCTCAATCTGCCATCTAACAGATTTTAATATTTTGTACCATAAGACAAAAAGAATTCTTAATGATGATTTTGACATAGTAAGGGCCAATCTTAATGATTTGAAAGGTTTCCCAAATAAATGCTAATTAAGTTACAAAATCTGACTTAAAAACGTTCTGAATGAAGATAGCGTTTTCGATGACAGATTTGTATTTTTGATCATTAAAAATATGGGGAAAATAATTGCTTTTAATATTAAGCCTTTAATTATGAAATAATAGCACTGGGGAACACATTTTTTTCCCCTTTATGCAAGTATATCTTGCCTAATTAGGGTGTAGGGATTTCAAATCTGGATTAGTTTTGTTGGGAAAGCTACAGATTTTGTTTTCAAAACATACTAATTTAGTTTATTTTTTATCTGAATGTATAACGCTTAAAAACATATGATCTTAAGGTATCGCATTATAAATTGAAATTTAATGCCTTTTTTCTACCACTCCCTATGCAGCAGAGAGGTGGGAACGCTTAGTAAGTTTTAAAAAATCTTGGTTTGGGCTATATCAATAAATTGTATAAAAATTGTCGCGTGTAGAGAGAAACCGATTGCAGATTTGATATCAGCGACGTGAAAGTATCGTAGATCTGTTCTAAAAATCTCGTGCAAAAAAAAATTTCATAAGAGCTATGAATAATAAATGATAGAAAAGAAATTAAAAAGAAAAGGGATGGGAATTTCAGGTAAATTCCGTTAAATAATGGCTAGAGAAAGATTTTACAGGTAAAAAATATCGTTATAAAATGTATTAATTTTTACCGTTAAAGCTATTATCAGCCAAAGAATCTGGATCTTATAGGAACCATACCAATACAAAAGGGCCTGGGGGGGCATGATATTTTTATGCTGTGTAGAGACATTATTCAACACTAATTTTTGTAAATACACACACATTTTATATTTTACGTAATCAAGTATTTTTGAAAAAAATAAAATAAAGCTAATTTTAACAGTACTTTATTGACTTTTATTATACTACGAAAATGTCATTAGCTGTATAAGCTAAAATAGTAAGTGCGAGACAGTAAATTAAATTCGCGATAACTAATAACGCTATTTACATAAAATTAGATCCGTTTTAGTACAATTTCTTAAACTTTTTGATACTGGTGAGAAATTTTATCATCTAATTAATGTTAAACAGAAAATTAATATAGCGGTTTTACTTTCTTCAAAGTTATGATTCTTTTTCCCTAAACTAGTAATTTTAAATGCATAAAATGTAAAGTAACTACTAGATCAATCAACAAACAAGGGGCGAATTTCTATCATGAACTTTTTCTGTGAAACTAACACGAAAAAAAAAAAAAATTACCAAAAACACCCATGGTTTTGCTCGATGGTGAGAGAAATGTAATTAAGCTGGATGAATTTAATTAATTGGAAATTGTTCTTTCGATATATTAAGCAAAAAGCACACCTTCTAATAGAAATAAAGTTACCGATGGCCAAATTTATTCCCTCTTTTCAATATAAACGTAAATTAAGTTATACTGAAAATGTAATAAAATCTCCAGATGAGATTTTTGTTAAATTATGTAAAAACAAAAAGTTTTTTTTATTTTTTTTTATATTAAAAACTACCTTCAAAAAAAATTAATTCTTTTTATTAAAATTTTTTTATTTCTATTGGTTTGGTTTATGCACGTGCTTTTATTTACCAGGAACTTAATTTTAATTTACGTGCAAATTAGTTGTAGAAATATAATAATTATTGTGCCATTTGTAACAAATTATATAACTCTTGTAAAAAATCGGGTATTTCTATAAAATTCTGAGCCTGTATTTACTTATGAGCTGAAAGCAAATCTAGTATAAGAGTAATACACATTCGAACATTGAATTTTATTAGCTTTAAATAAATGCTAATGTAATTCCCTATTTTTAATTTTGTATTTATTTAACTATCATATTAATTTAGTTAAAATAGTTTTCAGCATTAGATTTCTGAACTGCATGTTTTTCTCTTAAGCGGATACCTATATTTATGGAACTCTGTCTCTAGTGGTATCTACTTTACTACGGTTTTCTTGAATTCTGCACAAGATGAAAATACGTCATGCCTAATCATTTTAGCTTGAAAATTAAGAAACTGATGGAATACGTGGATTTCTATAACCGCAATTATTTTTATAAATAGTATTAAGGCTACTATAAATCTAAATATGAATGTTTCGAACCTAAAGCTCGGCGCTGGATACTCGGTAAAATTGGCCGA
The DNA here is from genome assembly GCA_949128135.1 of Parasteatoda lunata. Taxonomy (NCBI): domain Eukaryota; kingdom Metazoa; phylum Arthropoda; class Arachnida; order Araneae; family Theridiidae; genus Parasteatoda; species Parasteatoda lunata. The sequence goes on from OX421973.1 coordinate 2,122,284, forward strand.
ATCTGGGTATCCAGTACCAGATCTGGAGACGAAAATCAGAGGGGTCCAGTAGAAAGTTGAAATTTGGTGAAAGGACAATTTTTTTTGTCAACTTTACGGGTGCTTTATTCGGATTAAAATTTGTTCGAAAAATGTTGAAGTTTGAAGTGCTTTTTTCATGAATTTTCTTTTAGCATTTGCCGTTCATTGTAAGTCAAATAATATGAATGCCATTCTATATAATTGAATAGCATCAATAAGTTTATTTTTAAGAATATCTATAATTTGCAAGTTTAAATCATGGTAAAATGACCAAGTGACGCGATCAATTCCTTGCTCAAGTAATTCCGTGGGCTGACAAGAAAGGCCCACCTAGTTTATGAGAGAAAAAAAATTACAATTGTGTCATATTTACAAAATGACATGAAACAACGAATTTTCAATATTTTTTAAACATTCTACCTTAGTTAGAGAGAAAAGATTAAAGCTTATTTTCGTTCGATTCATTAAAAAGTGTTTTTTGGGCGCAAAACAAATTTTCCGGCACTTTGAAAAATAGACGTTCCTCAGTTTCTCGTCATTTTACAAAGCCGCGTTGCCTTATTAAACTCTGATGGATATGCTAGAATGATTTAGTGGGGTTAATAAATCAATCACTATCGCTCCTTGGCATCGTCGGTTCATCAAAAAAAAAAAAAAAAAAAATGATGTATCTAATAAAATAGAGTACTTAATGACTGATACGCACTTTTCTTGTAATTAAAAACCTTGAATAACGTCTAAACATTATCTATTGATGCATTTAATAAAAGAAAGATCTACCACGATTGAATCATTTTTTTTGATGCCCGCAAATTTAATTTTTAAATAAAATGATACACCTGAGAGGTTTTTCAAACTTATTGAGTAAGATTTTGAGACTTTTTTTTTAATAGAGCTTTCTTTTTTATTCCAATTTTAAACAGAATAGGAACATAAAAAAGTGGTCTCTAAAGTGTTTTGATGAGATAAGTTCATTGAATAATTCAATAGTATCCCATGACAGTTTTCCAATAAAGGTAAATCCAAAAATAATAATAATCTGCTACATGAATCAAAATTTTAAGTTTTTTTTTTTTCTTTACAGTTTTGTAGTCTATATAAGTTTTAGAAAATAATTGTAGTTTAGAATGTTTAGTTATTAGTAAGTGTTCCAAAAATTAGAGAATTGTGACAAATTTATGTTTGTATATGTTTCAACTTTTAATGTTATTTGTACTTAATAGATATTATGGACGTCCCCGTCTATGGTGGGAAGTTTGTGGAAATAACCAAAACCGCCACGAGATGGCATCATTATTTGTAACCGTAACTCTTAAAAAAGATTTTGTAAAAAGCAATCTACATTGAAATGTAGTAGTAGTAGTGTCTGCCATTGGTCCGTATTGATCATGTTGTTAATATAAATTTTTGTTACTTACCCCACTGTAGTTATTGAGTAGTTTTCCTGTACCATCAAGAAAACGAGAAAAAGGATAAATTCACTAATACTTGAGATAAATTCTTCGGTGTATTTAACCCATTAGAATTAATTAAACTCGAAAAGAGAAAGGTGTGCCATGGGGTTCATTATAAGAGAGAAATCTGCGAATCGCTTTAATTTTTCTCTTAACATTAAGTTAAATAATTCTAAAATAATAAAAGGTGACCGATTTATCGAGTCCTTCTTAACGAAAAATAAATTTTCAATGTTTCTTTTTACACTATAATTTCTAAAAATAATTCAATAAATATCTTGTAAGTTTTGTAGTTTAGCATAAGTTACTTGTGTTAACATCAGAGCTGGAACTCAGATTCAAAAGAATCTTGGGCTTTTTTGAATCTGAGGCTTTATGAGGCGTTTTTTATTTTCTCTCACTTGAGCACCCGATGGGATGATGAGTGAGGAGTTCCTGTCTCATTCGGTAAATTGTTATGTTAATATATATATATATATATATATATATGTGTGTGTGTGTGTGTGTGTAAATGTGTGTGTGTGTGTGAGAGAGGTGTTTTCGAGGAAGGACAGTTTTTCAATGATAGACAAATTTAATGACGGAATGAAATTTACATATGTGATGAAATATTAGATGTTTATGAAGAAAAATATTAAATGTTCAGGAAAATGAGGGCCGTCTGTCCCGTTGTTGGTCACATGAATATGGGCCTTCAGCCCCGTTTATGGAAACACATTAGTCCCGTCTGGACTAGGAGGTTGAAACACATTAGCCCCGTCTGGGCAATGAAGTTCGCAGTTCAGCAGCAAACGAAAAAGTGAGTCTATCGATCCGATGGCGGAGAGGGGGGAAGTTGTTGATGACGTTGAGGCGGGGAAGGTGTTGCGCTGGAATGATGGCAGCAGCGGAAGGGGTGAGAGATGGAGTTCTCCTCATCCTGCATATATATATATATATATCTGTGTGCGTGTGTGTCTGCGTGTGTGTGTGTGTGTGTGTGTGTGCGTGTGCGTGTGTGACGGTTCTCTTGACTTGAATTTAACTATGAACACTTCATTTCTGTTTATTTTGTATTGAAATCTGTTGTAACGAAATATTCTGTTAACTCCACCAGGACTATCTTTCTGCTCCTTCATTTATTTCATACTTATTTGATAATACCAGCTTTTATCATTTTAAGAACATTAGGCTGCTCACTGTTGCTCGTTTACACCCGGAACGACTTTCTCGATTTTTTTCAGTTCGCTTCTATGTTGGAAGGAATGGAGGTATTCATTACTTGAGCGCAACTTTAAAACATGTAAATTAGAAATCCTTCAAAATTTAGTTGTTTAAATATTCGCTTACAAGATTCGAATTCTTTTTATTTAAACCCTTTCTAATTTTATTATAAAAAAAGCATTTATTTAGGCTGTAAAATATAGAATATGAAGGGGGAAAAAAAAGAAGAAATGTACAAACGTAGGAATTTATTTCTTCCTAAAAAAATGAATTTCTTTTCACTTCAACATGAATGAAATCAAGGACATGGGTTGAAATCAAGGTTAGATATACAGGACTTGCGAAAAAAAGAACACAGTAAAACTATCTTTTCACTTATTTATAAAACTATTGAGATAAATTCTTCTAATTAAAATAATCCGAAGAAAGTTTTCAATGAAAGCAAACTGTAAGGAAATGATGTTATATTCAGAAATATGAATAAGTATAAATTTTTTGTTAAATATTAGGATTACGTCTAAAAGAGCCGATAACGTAGAAAATTAAAATGAATTCGAATTTTGAAATAAAGGTACATTTCTTATTTTTCGACATAATACGTATCAACAAATAATTCCTTCGCGATGAACACTCTTCTACCCTTTAAAAAAAAAGAGTATAATTTTTTTTTCCTTTACTATTTTGACTCATGTAAAAGAATTTCATTGAAAAAAAAATCGGAAGATAAATGTGGAAAATTTTATTAAAATTAATTCGAATTTTAAAATAAGGGCAAGGCTTTTCCAATTTTTCGTCATAAAAATATGTACATACAAATAATTTTAATTCGAGCGCGTTTATTATTTTTATGCATCAAAATAAATAAATAAAATAAAATAAAATATTTTCTCATCTATTTCGGTAAATGAATTTCATCGAAAACAGTCGATAGACGTACGTTGTAAATTTATTAAAATTAATCCGAATATTAAAATAAGGATAAGGTTCTCCCTAGCTTTCAACATAAAGATACATATCTGCCAATAGCTTTAATTCCATCTCGATTGATATTCCTTTACTTAAAAACATACAATAAATAAAAATATAAAAAATGAAATAAAATAAATAAATAAGTATACATATTTTCATAACTATTTTGAATCATGTAAATGAATTTCATCGAAAGCAGTCAATAGGCATGCGTTGTAAATTTACGAAAATTAATTCGAATTTTAAAATTCGGACAAGATTCTTAGTTTTTGACATAAAAATGCATATCTACTAATAATTTTAATTCCATCGCAATTAACATTTTTCTACTTTAAAAAAAATAAAGGAAGAGAATTGAAAGCATTTTGTTATAATTCTGATACTGGTTCGTAAATTAAAAAAAAGGGAGACAATGGTGCGTATGAACGTGATTTTAAAAAATTACAATCACTCACACAAAATAAATGTATAAATAAAAAGTTAAAGGAAAATGATTTGAAAAATTATGTCTTCATTAATTTTTGAATAGGAATATTTTGAATATTAGGAGCATTCCGAAATGGCGGTTTTGACTATGGGAATAGCTCCTTGAGATTCTTTTCTATTGTCTTCTATACATGTTAATTGAGCTCGTTGCTCGAAAAGAAAAAATAATTTTAAGATGGAACGAATTTAAAAGTTTACTTATAGTTAAAACTCAATTTTTGGTTTTGAGTATGCAAATGAGTTGAAATAAAATTCTCTCGGTGAAGTTTTTAGTGAGATTTTGTGCAATCATTGGTCACTTCCCCTTTGTTGCAAAGGAAACGTTATTCGGAAATGGCGAGGTCAGTTCTCTCTTTCTTGATTTCCTCGCTTGAAATTCTACTTCCGGTGACAAACAAACTTAAAGGCCTTCTCGAAGGGACAGCATTCCGTGTTTCAAATCAGTTTTATTTATATTCTTAAAATTTCTAAAAATAGACAAAATTAAATCTTATCGACGTTCGATATTTTTTGTCCTCGTACGGTATTTCAATAACATTCCTTTTTTTTTAATTATTTGCAAAACATAATCGTTAAATGAAGGACTTATAATGAAACAGTGACTAGCCAAAAATGAAATAAGTGGGTAGAAAATTTATGAATAAGATTAAGGATAAAATAAGAATGATACCACATAAATCTTCAAAATAGAGAGTTCAGAACTTTTGACCAAAAATGAACATATCTTTTTTATTAAAAATATTTTGTCGTAATTACGATTTTTGTTTTTAAATTTTTCTTTTTTTCGTTTACCAATAACTGATTAAAAAAAAAGATGAAATTTCTACCACTTTTATTTTACATATTTATTTGTAGACATTAAAAATGTCGAAAGTGCACAATTAATAATGTCAACCAATACTTTATCTCCAACGTATTTAAAAAGGAGTAAAATTTAAAGAATTGATTATTTAAGTTTATATTTAAATTAAAAGTCGAGCATACTCATTATTCTCATAACCACGTTCTTTGTAGACTTTTTTTAGTGACAGTACAGTTTATGATTACTCATATTATTGATTCATTTATTTTTTCACTTGGTGAGTTTAAATGATTTCGACTACCGTGGCATATAAATATTTCTAAGATACATGTAAGAGAACTACAGCTTCTTAAATCTTTGCTTCCTGAAAACAAGTCATAGTGATCTTCACTACACCATCATGCCGATGCCGACCACCCAGCCAAGCCACCATCTCATTTACTTCAATCTTTTATTCCCTAAAGACAGTACACCAGGCACCCACGGACACTATCTCAGTTGAAGGAGTGGAGTGTCCTCTTCGCGGACAGGTACTCCGTAATCACATTCAGTCTAAGTCTAAGTAAGAGAACTGACAATCGTGAGTGAGTATTTTGAATTTCTTGCAAAAGAATTTTTATGTTTTTTTTTGTTTTTTTTTGTGTGGAAAATAGATGAGTGTTATTCAATTGCAACTGGTAGAAATCTTCAGCGTAAATCATAGCTTTTCTTTCTCTTTTTTGAAAAAAAAAGTAGCGTCACAAAAAGATATATACTTAATTTAAACAGTTTTTAAAAGCATCTTCACCTGAGCAAGAATAACAGGTCTTTTACGCATTTATTTTATTTTTTTCAGCGTTCTAATGATTGAAATGTTCTTAAATAAAACTAAGAAAGAGATAATAAAGCATACATTTTGATGCCACTAGAGATTTTATTTATTATTTTCGACTAGATTCGGCAGCTTTATAATATGTATAACTGCATCTCACTCCTTCTTTAAAAAGTAAAGATTTCATGAAATAAACAAATAAAATATATGAGATGTTACGGTGAAAAATTATTGCTAATATCAATTTTAAGATGTCAGTTTATGACAGCTTTATTAATATACTTTTACGTAAAGTAAAAATAAGTAACGAATGATATGTAATGAAAGAAAGGAGTAAAAACAATTATATTCCAGTTTTCGGCCTATTCACTTTAAGTTTTTATATTAACTTTACGTAAATTGCAGTTTTTACCTAAGAATTATTATCACTTTATTTTTCGTAAGTGTTTTTTCAAAGGCGAACTTAAGCTCAATGAAAAATTTTATTACCTAAAGGGAAGTTAGGGGTATTAAAATTCATATGAATTGCTTTAGTATTATTAATATAATTTTTGCATCTATTTATGACATCTATCTATTCATATAACTATATGTTTATTTTGTAAAATCTTTATTTCGATTTCAAATCTCGTTCAAATATTTTTGTTTTAATGAAAATAGAATTATTTTGGTATAATATAGTAGATAAGATCATGGAAAATCTAATAAATTTCGAATATCTCAAATTTCTATGTTTCTTCCCTCCCCCCTCCCCTAGCAATATTTGCTTTATTTGTTTTTATTTTCATACAAAGGGACGGTTATGTTGATTGTATCATTTTTGAATCAGGCGAGGCAAATTTCTCTGAGGTGGCGCTGCGCGATATTTTCTTATAATAAACAATCAGACGACTCCAATCATTCAGCAATGTGATTGTTCCTTCTGAGAGTGTTCCATAATTTCCTTCGAATTTTCTGTGAGAAGGGACTGCTTGATGTGTTTCCATCCATTGTAATTTCTTCAGTAGAAAATAATATTACACTATTTTATTTCTATTTATTTTTTTATAAATTTTTAAAAAAAAATCGTTTGCACATCAATTTATGCAAAAATAATTTTAGTTCGTTCCATGCAGACGATAAAATGATGAACACAATGTTTTTAATATATTTTATAATTTTTACATTATTATTAAACTTGGTAAACGCACAGAAAGATCCCGATCAAGGGTATTACGCGTATGGATATGTTGATAATGATTTGCGAGGAAATTATTGTAGTGGTAGAAGACCTCAACAATGCTGTCCTCAAAGAGACGATACTTGTACAGTACCAATACTCGGAACTGTCTGTTACTGTGACTTATTTTGTGATCGAGAAAATGGTGGTGACTGTTGTCCAGATTTTGAAAATGTTTGCTTAGGAAGAGCTGTTCAACCACCTGAGTTAATTGTGAGACCACGTAAGTTTTCAAAATTTTGATTGCTCATTTTTTTATTAATTTAAAGTATTTTTTATCGCTTCTTATTTCATTTTACAACTTGAAATCAGACATTTCAGAAAATTGTTATAAATTGTGTTTAGAGCTGGTTGCAATTCTACATAAAAAAAATTCTGAATTGAGTTAGAACAGCTGCATCAGTTAATGCTGTTAATATTATAATTTTTTATTTTTTTTTTTTTTTTTAACCACCTGTAAAAAGGATTAAAAACTGGTAACATATATTAGACAACTACCTTAAGTTTTTTTTTTTTTTTCTTTTCAGATTTAGCTTTCACTTTGATTTTACGAAGACATTCTATCATTTACTTACACAGATAAGTTTCGTTTGAACAGTTAATAATTTTTGGTAGTTTCGAAAAATATTTGGTAATAAGCATCTACAATCGATTTTTCCATAGCTTTTCTATAATATAATGAGTTATTTTTCATTTTTAGAGAAAGAGAGAATGATTAAAAATTTTAATTTCAGTGTGGTCATTAAAAAAGTTTTATACTTTTTACCTATCGGTAGCTCAGTATCGTGATATATAAAGCTCTGTGATTTTAAAAAAAAAACTTTAATAAATTTATTCTTAAATCGTAGCTGCTGACTAATAAGGCTGTTGAGATAGCAAAGTTTGCATTTTATGTTTAATCTTAGTTTTTAAAATTTAAAATAAAAAAAAATAAATAAATAAAAAAACATGTTTTTATCTACTATGATATAAAAATTAATTGTTCAAATACATGTATGAAGATCGATTAATTCGGAAGTTGCTCTTATAGTTGGCGAAATATCTAAATTCTAGGCTGTTTATACCCCTGGAAAAGCGAAATTTTGTTTAGTAAAACCAGTTTAGATTTATCTTATTTTCAGGAAGAGCAAAATATCCCTTAATTGTTATCAACAGACATGTATACATGACTGTTTCTTAACTGGGGAGAAAATAAATAGTGGTTGATTATATTAAAATGTAGCAAAAGCCTTCTTTTGATGGCTAATAAGTGCTACTTTGGTCTGAGGAACCAATTAAAATCGAAATTCCTCTCCATTGGTACAAAAGTACAAAACCTTTATCAGACCAATTATTCTATATGGTAACGAGACCTGGGCAATTAATAAAACAGAGGAAAATAGACTACTCATTTTTGAAAGAAAGATCCTTCGGTCAATTTTCGGAGCAGTTAAGGAAAATAATGTTTGGAGAAGTTTATATAATCATGAGATATAAAAAAGATATAGATTACCTGATATTTTGAGTGTTATTAAGACCTACAGGATCAGATGACTGGGCACGTTTTTCGGCGTGAAGATTTGGACCTAGTTAAAAAACTTACTTTTTCGAAAATTGAAGAAACTAGAAGAAGAGGGAGACCAGCTACAAGATGGTTGAACAGTGTTGAGAAGGACTTAAAATTGTCGGGAATAAACAGGTGGAAAAATCTAGCTCAAAGTCGCTCTGCCTGAAGGCAGCTAATTGAGAAAGCCTTGGCCTGCACTAGACTGTAGTGCTGACAAAGAAGAAGAAGTAAAAGCCTTTATTTTACTTTTTAAAACGATCTAGTAATGAAATGGTTTTACAACCAGTTTTTTCCTTTTCCGGTTTACACGCACCAATTTAAATTTTCAAAATATGCATCCTACTTTCACGATTATATTTTAAAACTATTTTGTAAAAGCTTTTTCAATGACTGTATAATGCAGCACAATTCCTATTTATAAAACCCATTTGGCGTCGATGATCTCATTTCTAAGACATATCTTAAAATAATGACGAATTTTTAAGTAGTACATGTTTCACCACCATTATTTTGTTTTTTTACTTTATTAATAACTAATTATGAAGGAAAATTTATTCCCACCGCTTTTTATTTTTTTTTCTTCGGATCGGACGTAATTCTTATTAATTTACTGTCAAAATATTTTTTTATTGAACTAATATTGTTCAAAATTTAGATAAAAGGTTAAAATGAATAATATGTACTTATGACAAGGTTTTCGAAATTATTATTTTATGAAATGATCTATTATAACTGCTGTTTCCTTTTGAGGGAATCCTTTTGAATTAGCGTATCTCCTTATTGATCATAATAATCGCTGCAATCATGCAATCATGGGTACTGGTTGTTAACTGGTAGGGACCCAACACCATTGCAAGAATAACACCAGTTTATCGCCAAACATCCGGTATAGTCGGATATAAGATAATATGATAGAAATTTCAGTCTTAGGAAAATTAAATGAAGTTAATTTTAAAACAATAAATTTAAAAAAATATATTATATTTAAAAATACGCGCTATTAACTTAATTTTATATATTTTTTTAAAACAAAGTAGTTGACTTTCATATTTTTTGTAATGTACTCAGAGCCTTAACCTCCAACTGGCTCTGCTCACCAACACCTTAATTGCTTCTTCTTCATAGTATTTTTCTTTTTCCTTTAACGTCAGTACTTTTTTCACAAACAGAAATTTTTTTTCTTCTTCAAAATATGCAATCGTTGTAGCTTTACGTGAGAACATTTTGTTAATATGGTAATCTTTACGAAATAGACGATTAACTAAATTTGAAAAATTATAATTTGTACATTCTGACAACATCTCTCTCTTTTTTTTACTTCTTGTGAATGGCATTTTTTTTTTTTTTTGAACGAGAACTTATAAAATAAAGAAATAACGATCTCGTGAGAAAATAATTTATTTTTTCTACAACAATGGATAATCAATCTATATTTAAAAAATGTTTCAAATTTTAAAATTTTTTCTTCAAGCATTTTTGCACATAATTATAAAATTCGTTTATACAAAGATAATTCCATGCAAAAAATTATTTTTAATTATTACTTATTTTTTATTATTTTATTTTATAATAGTTGAAAAAAGTTAGAATTGTTAGATATTCAAACTTTTGCATCATTTTAAAGAATATAGTTTTATATCGCAAAATAAAAGATTTAAACGAAATCGATCGAACAGTTTCTGACAAATCGAGATTTAAATATCTGATATTTTTAAAATTTGGTCTCTCGCGGACTATTCGACCGATTTCGTTCAAATGTTGTATTTGGCCTTGCAAAATTATTAAAGTTACGCAAAAAGTTGTATACCTTATAATTCAAAATTTTTCAATTATTGTTAAAAAAAATTATAATAAATCATAAAGAATTATTAAAAATTATTTTTCGCGTGGAATTATTTTTGAATAAACGTATTTTATTATCGTGTGCAAAAAAGTTTCGATTCACTTAAGAAGTTCTCGAGGTATGGTGATATGCAAAAAGTAAAATAACGTTAAAGGATCCAAACTTTGGACCGCTCTTCTGATAGAACTATTGGGACCCTATTTCCCAGATTGGGTCACAATTTTGAGGTTAAGGAATCCATATCCGACAAAAAAAAAAAAAAAAAGACATGTTTATTACAACTATTTGAATATCCGATCATTAAATCAAAAGTATATTCGGTTTGTGTTTCTTTTTGAATACTGCATAACTTAATTTCCATATTATAAACTTATTTTTTAGTTTAATATTACATATTTTTTAGTTATTTAAACTTTCTGTTAATTACTACGAAATTACGCGTTCTTATTTCACTCTAAAACTGATTGATAAAAAGTAATTTAATCCTAAGTTTTTTTCCTTTAATGAGCACTTGCAGGCAGCATATACGCTTCATATAGTTCTTGAAAGTTACAAAGTGGTAGTGAAACCGATTCACTTTTTGACAATTTCTGGCAGGCGCCTAAATATGTAACTCATTCGTCAAAATTCCTCCCCTTGACCTAACTCTCTGTATTAATACCACATTTCCCAGATTGTGGCAACTTCTCATATTGTTAGATTAAGAAATCCAAATCCGTCGGAAAAAAAAGTATATTTATTATACGTTTTTGTATCTCATTTCGAAACTTAAAATATCGTCGGCAAATTAATTAGAATATTTGAGGTCACCCTTGTGAACCATTAAATTTGAGTCCTAGTATGAGAAAAGCCGATCATTAGATGAAAAGTTATTCCTGGTGTTTCATTTATTTTTTTGGCGCACAGTAATTTTTTTTACCCTTCTTCGTAATTTCAAGTTTGTAAGTCATAAGAGGTTGAACAGCAAAACAAAATTTAATGTAAAGCAAATGAAGTGGAAAAAAATGCACACAAAAGCACTTGAAATTGCAATAACTTTGTAGTTGCATTTTCGGGGTTTGCAGAGAGGCCCATATCCGTATAACGTTTCCCTACACAACGTAATTTCAAGTTTTTTTTTGTCTTAAAGATTTTGTTTAAGGTTTTTGGTCAATGGTTATTATATTATTTTTATTAATATTTAATGGTAATAATTAATTTTATTATATATTTAATGGTTATTATATTATTTTTATTAAGCACTTTTCTGAAGTTCAGTTCCATTAAAGAGGAAGTTCAGAAATTTGGTTAATGGAAAAATTAAAAAGTGGGGGTCATATATGCTATTTATAATCAGTTTTGGGTGAAGTTTACGTGCAAAATATTTGCAGTGAAAAAAATATGTAATTTAGATTTGATATTATCTTTACATGATTCTTTGAAATTTAAGTGAGAGTTAAAACGGGAACTATATTCACCGAGCTGCTCACTGCTACGCTGTTTGTAAAACATTTTATAAAGACAATTATTACATAATTCTAAACAATAAAAAATTAAAGCTTTCCATTGGTAATTTATCAGTATTTCCAGCTCTCATTTACATTTAATGGTGTGGAAAATAAATTTAACTCAACTTTACAATCATTTATTAAAACATTAATTTAGCTGCCACAAGAAGATGTTTTCCCAAAAAGCGTAGGAAAGCGGACGCCTTATATTCACTAAAAAATTGACACCACTTTTTTAATGTTATATACTTATATTAATTTAAAATTTCATAAGCCTTTCCAGCAGTTATTTTTGCGAGATTTAAAAGTATGAGAATAAAATGTAATTTAAGCAGCTTTTATTTACCACTAAGCTTAATAATTTCCATGTATCTAGTCATGAAATTCGTATTATAGACATTTTAATTTTATAGTGAAAAATTATAAAAATAAATTTTCAACTTCTTTATTCATTATATAACCACTTTTTAATTTTTCTCGAGAACCCTGGTTAACCAATCAGGAGCTACAGTTTCCTTTCGAGAACACGTTATTGAGAAAAATTTATACCAATAATTACCGATTTTCCGTAAGATTTTATTTATATCGTTACATAGTCTATCAATAATATCAGGTCTCATGTTCTTGTATTCAGTTAAATTTTCATACAGGAATATTTCATTGAAATTTGCTACAGAACAAGAGGTGGCTTTTTTTTTATTTATAGAATTTGATATTTAATTTAGCTATATGTTTGTCTATTGCATGGGTCGTCAAACTTTTTTGATCATCGACCCTTATATATAATTTTTTGAAATCTCCATCGACCCCCATAAAAGTAATTTTCTGTTAATTAAAATAAAACTCTATTAGATACTGTGCTTGTACAATTATTTTATGATTTTAAACATTTATTAAAGTAATAGAAGATTGAATAACAATAGTTTTATGAAAATATATTAATGCTGAAATTTAAATACCTTAATATTTATTAAATAATAAGTAATAATAAATAAGTAAAAATAATAAGTAAAGTAACTACAGATTTATTGCTTCTTAATCAATGAGTTGGATGTGCCTGGTGTTTTTTTTGCAAGGTATCGCTATATTGGGTTCAAATTTGGTCAATTTTAATCTTAAATCCCCTCGAAACTCCACATTTAATTTATTTCTGTACTTAGTTAAGATTGAATTTACGTGACTGAAGCCGGCTTCAACCATATAGGAACTTGGAAATGCCAGCATAAATTGCTGAGCTATTTCATAAAGTTTTACATATTTTTGCATTATATTTATATTTGTTCAAAATTTGCTTATTGTTACATTTTTTAAAAGCGTCTTTGCTTCAAGATCCGATAATAATTCAGCAAGCTCATCTTGCAGGTTGCTATCCACGTTTTTAATTTGAGCAGAAAATGGCAATAATCCAATCAGGGATGTCAATGCTTCCCAAATCAACAAAATGCAGTTTAAAATCGCCGCTCAGTTTCTGAAGATGACCTGTATATATTTCCAAGTCATTTTCTTTTATTTCTAATTGTCGCAGATTTGAAAAATACTGATAATCCTTACGTAGCAATGAGTTCGTGCCACTGCGCGCTGGTACGTAAATACTTGTTTCACCCGAATAAATATACGTTTATTAATTTATGTTCTATTATTAAAATGTTCTATTATTATTATTTATGTTCCAATTATTAAAAAATACACAAATTTTACATACTCAATTAGGTATGTGTGATTTGCGTATTAAGAACTGTTTTTTCTTCGATCGACCTTTCCGATTCGGATCGACCCCCACTTTCAAATAAACCCCTGGGGGTCTATATAGACCACTTAGGCGACCTCTGGTCTATTGTATGAACTATCTGAAACCAGGGCTGAAAGTTCATATATTTATCATGGCGGAAAAGAGTAAGAACTGGTAACAAATAAGTATCATTTTTAGCTTTTTTTTCAGGAAAAATAAAATATACATAATTACCAATTTTTTTAACGGATGCATTTTAGCTATTGAATTGCTTTTTTCCCCGAGAAAAAATTATTAGATATAAATTCTCTATTGTTAAAAATAGATTTACTCCACCCGAAAATTATCTATTATTGAAATAGTTCTACTACCAGCGTTTTCTCTTTTCCGTCTCGATTTTAGGCCTGTCTGAAACTATCAATGCTCAGTCAAATTAGACTTTTGATTCGAACATATTTCCCAGAAGACTGGAGAGGATTTTATTTCACTTCTAAATAGAATATCTTGATATTTTGCGATAGTTTCTAATGCGAGCTAAACTTTTAAAAGCAAAATAAATAAATAAATAAAAATAAAAAAATAAAAAAATTGGTTTGTACTGAAAAATGCGCTATGCTCACCTTCAAATGCTTTGAGACACAAATACATAAAATTTTGTTCTCGGGAAGTACTTTTAGTTTTAAAATTTTGTACAATTCTACCCATATACAAGAAATAAAACAAAACAAGAAAAAAAAAACAAAAAAAAAAAAAAAACTTATCGAATGCTGATTTTCCGCATGGGTCTGGCCAATCAAACTGCTACATACGTTGGCTGTTCAATTTGGTTCTCCAGGTGTTGACGAAGGGAGGCGGAAGTTTTCTTGGGGAGGAGGGGTATGGAATCTCAATGTTTACTTACTTTAAAAACTGGGTTTGTATATAATTAGCAGGATTAATTTATATTTATTAAAAGTTACGTGAATGACGCTTTGAATGTTTGAATGGAATCCACCTATATAAGACGAAGAAAATATAATTCTCATTTGCTGTTAAGGCATGCACAAACCAAAGAGATTCCTTTCATGCATTTTTGAACGTCACAATGAGAAAGTTAATTTTTGGTTTTCCTCCATTGTATCAATCTAGGCGCACATAGATAGATGGCATAATAACATTAGTACGCCACGATATCAATAATTTAACGCAAAGCACGCATGCGGTTTTGTACTATATCTTTGTATTACTTATGTTTTGGGACTTTCTTTTTCTCCATTAAATTTTTGTGCTGACAAAGCTTACTACGCGCCGTTAAATCTTATTACTTTGATTACGTATATATTGCTAAACTTTTGCTCTTTCACGCTTTGAATTTGGTGCATACGCTTAAAAATATCGATTTATCAAACTTATATTAATTTTTTAGATTAAAAAATAAAATTTCACATCGAGTAGACACGAATCAGAAGGAAATAGTAATTAAAATATCGCTCACATATATTCTTTTTCCTTTATGTACATCAATTATCGTATCAAATGTCCCGGAATTAAAATTCTGGTATTAAAAATATTCCAAGAAAATTTCAGAAGTTAAGAATAGTGATTACAGGTTAAATTTTTTTTCTTCCCCAAAAATGCCATAACATATTAAAATGGCGGAATACAAAGAGAAAAAAAAAATTATGAGCAAAATAATTCTAAATAACTTTAAGGAATAAAACCATATTTAACATTGGATTGTAATTTACATTATGAATGAACTATTATTATTTTTTATAGTGACGCATATAATTTGACATTTTGTACAGAGTGCAAAATAAAAAAAACGGACCACTGAAACGGATTGAATAAATTGTGATTTAATGAACGGAGGATCTTCACGTTCCAGGACTGAATATAAATGGTTCAAGTGGGTGACCTCAAATATGCTAATTAATTAGTGCAGACAATATTTAAAGTTACGAAATCAGACACAAAAACGTACTTTCTCTGAAGAAACATATACATTTTTTCAACGACTTCGGATACCTGACCACCAAAATAAAGCCGCAATTAGGGGAAATAGGGTCCCCCATGTTGAGAAAAGTAGATGTAAATTTGATTAATTCGAAATTCCCCACTAGAGGGCTGACAGTCTTCACTGAACCACCAAGCAGTAAGCATTATTGGCTAAATTTTGTCTTCTAATGTAACACTTTATATAATCTGAAGGGTTCCACCCTAATAATATGGAACTCCCTTTTGTTATATTAAATATTTGTTTGTTGTTTTCAATAATGATTGCCCTTTCCTTTTTGCACATGGTGCATTTGGCCACGAAGTATTTTACGAACTAGAATTTAAAGCAAGAGAAAATAAAGTATTATTTTTAAGTTCAAGGGCAAAATCGAAAATGACAGTGAAAGATACATGATCACTTCAAGGAGACAGCTAGTCTAATTCTTTGTATGTGCAAAGTAAGCGTTTTTATATCTTTCTTTGTTGCAGAATTCGTTTTCGTTTTGAGGTTTTGATTATTGAAAATTTATTGTTTTTATTTTGCTAAGGGTGTGACTTTGTATTAAACGCTCATTATGGCTGAAAAAGATTATTTAGAGAGAATTAAAAGAAAAAGGTCTAGTGAACGAAGTAGTTTTACTAAATTAATAAATAAAATTGATAAATTATTAACTGAGCAAAATGTTGAAATAAATGTATTAGATGAGAATCTTACTGTGTTAATTGAAAGGAATCAAAATTTAATAGCTTTGAATAAGGAAATTGAAAATATAATTGATATTAATTTGTTGGATGAAGATTTAGCTTATAGTGAAGAATATCAGGATAAATATTTGACGTATGTAGCTAAATTAAAGCAATTGATAAAATGTAAAGGAATAAAGGTTTCGGTTAATGAACAAACAGTTGAAACTGTAAAAAATGATTCGGTTATAACTGAGCAGAAAAGAGTTAATAACAATTCCAGTATTAAATTACCGAAAATTCAAATTGTTCCCTTTTCGGGAGATCCGAAATATTTTAATTCCTTTTGGGATTCTTTTGAAAATACAATCCATAAAAATGAATCACTTTCTAAAATTGAAAAATTCATTTATTTGAAATCTTATCTTACTGGCCAGGCAGGTAATGTTGTATCAGGTTTTGATTTAACGAATGATAATTATGATAATTGTATTAAATTATTACATGAGAAATATGGTCGTAGAGATTTAATTTTGAATTCATTTGTTAATAAAATACTTAGTTTTCCGAGTGTTAAACATACTTCTAATATTACAGCATTACGCAAATTGTACGATGATTTAGATATCGCAGTTAGAAATTTAGATTCAATGAAAGTTCAGTCTGAATCTTATGGTATACTTTTGATACCAATAATTTTACAATTATTGCCTGAAGATTTGGTTTTAGATTTTCAACGAAAACGGAAATCTAAAGATGAAACTGATGTTAATGAATTATTGCTGTTTTTAAAGAATGAGATAGAATGTCGTGAATCGGTTGCGTTTTTAAATGATAAAAGGACTAACTATAACCATCGAGGTAGCTATAATTTGCGTAACGAGCAAAATAGGTATATAAACAAAAATTTTAATAAAGGCACACCCTCAGCTACTGCGCTTAATGCACAGATGACTCAGTCAATATGCATTTTTTGCTCTGAACCCCATGACAGTTTCAAATGTAATATGTCTTCCCAAAACAAGGTAAAATTATTGAAAAATTCTAATCGTTGTTTCAAGTGTTTAAAATTGTTTCATGTAAGCAAGAATTGTCGTGTAAATAAATTACCTTGTTATAAATGTAAGGGATTAAGTCATCATGGGTCTATTTGTTTAGGAGGTAATAAGGGGATAAATAATGCTAAAATTAGTAAAATTCAAAACGCTGAGGAAAAGTTAAATGAATCTTCTGATTTGGTTGCAATTTCTAATGAAACTCCACCATCGATTATTTCCAATGAAGAAGTTATTAGTTCTGTTTCCCAATGTAATAATAAAAAAGTTGAATGTTGTAAAAGGGTTTATTTGCAGACTTGTACTGCTGAAGTTAAATCAGATTCTTCGTCTCAATTGACAAGAATTCTTTTAGATAATGGCAGCCAGCGTTCGTTTTTGTCTGAACGAGTTGCAAATAATTTAAATTTAAAACCGGTTGCTTACGAAGTTTTATCAGTTTATTCATTTGGAATGCAAAGAGCAACAGAAAAGGCTTACCCTGTTGTTGAATTCGAAATTTTCAAAAGAAATACGAACTTTAGAACTAAAATTAGAACTCTTGTCATACCATGCATTACTGGAGTTAAAGTGGAACCTCCCGACCCCAAAGTAATTGAATTTATGAATAAAAATAAAATTGATATGGCTGATTCTTATTTGGAAGATAATGATAATTTGCTGAGTATAGAACTCTTAATTGGTTCAGATTTATTCTGGGAATTTCTTTTATATGAAAAGTTAACTATAAATAATCGCCTGTGTGCTATAAAAACTGTTCTTGGATGGGTGATTAGTGGAAGTAGTTATAAACGGGAGCATACATTGTCGCAAAACATAGCGGTTATGAAAAGTGTAATTGAATCAGGTGATATGTTTGATTTAAGAAAATTCTGGTCACTCGATTCCTTAGGTATCACCAAGGAGTGTGAAATTTTATCTCTAAAAGATAAAGAAACAATTGATAATTTTGAAAACAATTTAAAATATGAAAACAATCGTTACAAAACCGGATTACTTTGGAATTCAAACCCCGATGATCTCGATAGTAATTTCCCTACTGCCAAAAAGCGCTTTGATAATTTAATGATAAGATTAAGTAAAAATGAAAATATTTTTGACATGTATGCAAAAATTATTGAGGATCAGATAAAAGATGGAATCGTTGAGGAATGTAAGGATAAATCCATTAATTCTGGTTATTTCATGCCGCATACAGCTGTTTTAAGACCCGATAAAGAAACATCTCGTGTTCGGATCGTTTTCGATGCTAGTTCGAAGGATATTGGTTTAAAATCCCTTAATGATATGTTATTGTCAGGTCCAAATTTGAACCCGAATATTTTAGATGTCATACTTAATTTTCGAAGGCATGAAATAGCATTTTCTGGTGATATTGAGAAGGCGTTTCTAATGATAGAGATAGATGAAAATGAGCGCAAATATTTAAAATTTCTTTGGATTGATTATGATAATTGCGAAGGTTTTAAAATTATGAATATGAAAAGGTTACCGTTCGGAGTTACCACTTCCCCTTTCATTTTGAAGGCAATAATTAAGTACCACATTAAAAAATATGCTAATGACAAACCCGATTGTGTTAAAATGTTAAGTTCTTCGTTATACGTGGACGATCTGTACTGGGGAACTGATACAGTTAATGATGCATATCGACTGTCATCTGATGCTGTAAATATTTTACAATCCGCGAGTATGAATTTAAGGAAATTTAATTCTAATTCAAACGAATTAAAGAAATTATGGATTCAAAATGGTATTGCCATTAATGAATCAATTGCACATGCAAAGGTATTAGGTCTTCGATGGGATACAGAAAGTGATGTACTATTGATTGAATATAAAAATTTAGAGCAGTCGTCATCTAGGTCAAGTCAGTGCACAAAGCGTACTGTTTTAAAGTTTGCAGCTCAAATCTATGATCCTATTGGTTTAATTTCTCCCTTTGTTATTAAAATGAAAATTTTGCTGCAAAAAATTTGGAAGGCTGGACTCGATTGGGATGACCCTCTGCCTTTAGATATTGAAACAGACTTTAACAATTGGATTTCTGAAGTTTCCTATTTAAGTAACTTTTTTACAGAACGGAAATATTTTGATAACTGTGATTATAAGAAAGAAATTGCCATTCATATTTTCACTGATGCTAGCACAAAGGCCTATGGTGCTGTAGCGTATTTCAGATATGCAAATATTTCGAACGAAGTTAAGACCTCATTCATTATGTCCAAAAGTAGGGTAGCACCAATAAAGACTTTAACATTGCCCCGCTTAGAGCTTATGTCAGCGGTAATTGGTGCTAGAATCTATGATTATTTACACAAATTGTTTAGTGACATTTGCCAACAATTTTATTTGTGGACGGATTCACAAATTACATATTTTTGGATAAAGAATAACAACTCTTTGAAACCTTTCGTGCAAAACAGAGTGTCTGAAATTCAAACTCTGACAGATCCTAAACTTTGGCAACATTGTCCTGGAAGTTCAAATCCTGCCGATAAATTAACTCGAGGAGAGTCACTAAAAAGCCTTGTTGATGATAACTTATGGAAATTCGGACCATCTTGGCTCATGGAGGATGAAAGTAAGTGGCCTCAAGAAAATACTGAAATTAATAATCAGCAACATTCAGTTGATTTAGAACTTAGAAACAGCGTTATTTCTCAACACAGCTGCCTCGCAAATTCTAAAGAGACTTTACTGATTTTAGAAAATTACAGTTCTTTATTAAAGGTGAAAAGAATTGTGGCTTGGTCAAAACGGTTTATCCAAAACTGTCGAAGTTACGACAAACTGAAAGGTCCATTAACTACTGAAGAATTAAAAGAAGCTGAAATTATTTTAATAAAGGAGGCGCAAAATGACTATTATCAAGAAGAAATTAAAAATTTGATGAAGAAGGAAGATATAAAAAATAACTCCAGCATATTTTGTCTTCGTCCATACCTAGATGAAAAACAGATATTAAGAATTTGCAGTAGACTGTTTCAATCTGAAGTGGATCCTGAAGCAATTAATCCTATATTGCTACCCAAGAATTCGAAATTTTCCGAGCTTTTGATCACTGAAAAACATAAAAAGTTGCTTCATAGCGGAGTTAATGTCACTCTTTCGCAGATTAGGAAAAGTTATTGGATTCCACAAGCCAGACAACTTGTGAAAAGAATTATTGGAAGATGCGTGGTTTGCAAAAAACACTTTGCCAAACCAGCCAATCAGCGTACTGGAGAGCTGCCTAAAGATAGAATTTCAGAATCTCCGCCTTTCTCAGTGGTTGGAATTGATTTTACTGGGCCTATTTACGTAAAACATAAAGATGAACTTTTGAAATCTTATATTACTGTGTTTACTTGTGCAGTCACACGTGCTGTACATTTAGAACTAATTTCCGATTTGTCTACGAATAAATTTATCTTAGCCTTACGACGTTTCATGTCAAGAAGAAATAACTGTAAAACTATTTATTCTGATAACGCAGCAACTTTTAAGGCTGCTTCAAGAGATATAACGTACTTCTTTTCTATTATTAGAGGAGAAGAATTTCAAAATTTCATTTCCTCTGAAGGCATTGTGTGGAAGTTTATTGTTGAGCTTGCCCCATGGTGGGGAGGGTTTTATGAAAGGTTGATGAGAAGCATTAAAGAACCTCTCAAAAAGATACTTGGAAAAGCTCAACTTTCCTTCGAAGAAGTCATGACTATCTTAGTTGAAATTGAAAACGTCCTTAATCGTCGACCACTCACATATGTGAGTGATGATAAGTCAGAACTACAGCCCCTGACACCTGCTCATTTTTTGTTTTCTGGACTGGTCAACGAATATCCATATAATTTCTCTGAGCTTATCAATGTGACTGCAACTCGAGAAAGTCTGATAAAAAGAAGGCAATATCAAACTTGTCTTCTGAAGCAGGTGTGGTTGCGTTGGGAAAATGAATACTTGTTGACTTTGAGGCAACATCACTTTTCCAACAAACCTAACTGTGAGGAAAACATAAAAACAGGTGATGTAGTGCTTGTTCAAGGCAAAGGTAAATCCAAATTTTTATGGAACTTAGGCCGTGTCCTTGAAGCCTATAAGGGTCGTGACGGACTAGTTAGATCCTGTCTTATAAAAACTAAAACTGGAGTGTATAGGAGACCAGTTCAACTGCTCTATCCCTTAGAGCTGAACTAAAAACTGATAATTAACACTCTGATGATATTTTAATAATTTAATATTCCTTTAATTTTGATGTTTCAAATTATATTTACTGTCTTAAAAATAATTGATTAGTGTTTATTTTTATATTTTAGTTTTAATATGTAATGTGCTTGAAAAAATGTGAAATGTAGAAACTTGCTATTGTTTTATGATAATTTCTTTAATTTAAAATTATCAGGTGGGGAGTGTTGAGAAAAGTAGATGTAAATTTGATTAATTCGAAATTCCCCACTAGAGGGCTGACAGTCTTCACTGAACCACCAAGCAGTAAGCATTATTGGCTAAATTTTGTCTTCTAATGTAACACTTTATATAATCTGAAGGGTTCCACCCTAATAATATGGAACTCCCTTTTGTTATATTAAATATTTGTTTGTTGTTTTCAATAATGATTGCCCTTTCCTTTTTGCACACCCCATACTTTGTTCAAGATAGCAATCCAAAGTTTCGAACTCTTATGTTAGTTTTTGCGAATTTTAGCGTTTTTGCGTAACTTTTCAAGCGAATTGAAAAATGTTTGCATATAGTTATAAAATCTGTTTGTCTCAAGATAATTCATGCAAAAAATAGATTTTAGAAAATATTTATTATTATTCTATTATTTTAGATAATAATAATCGGAAAAAAATTAAATTGTAAAGCATGCATTTTTTTACATTATTTTAAAGCGTGTAATTTCACGTAGCAAAATAGTATGTAATAGTATGTATAATAGTAATAGTCACGTATCAAACAGTTCCAGAAAAATCGAATTTAAAAAAAAGTCGTATTGTTAAAACTTGATTTCCCAAGAATTATTCAACCGATTTTGCTCAAATATTGTTTTTTGCCAAACTTTGGACCACCCTCCTGACCTAACTATTGTAACCATATTTCCCAGAT
Source organism: Parasteatoda lunata (assembly GCA_949128135.1). Lineage (NCBI taxonomy): Eukaryota > Metazoa > Arthropoda > Arachnida > Araneae > Theridiidae > Parasteatoda > Parasteatoda lunata. Next base: position 2,144,655 of record OX421973.1, read on the forward strand.
AGTAGCTATCCCCAATATTTTGGAAGTCAAAAATTCAAACCCGTAGAAAAAAAAAGGTATGTTTATTCAGGGAAAGGCGTTTTTGTTTGATTTCGTAATTAAAATTATCGTCTACCCTATTTAATTAGCATATTTTACATCACCACCTCTAACCATTAAGATTGAATCCTAGAACGTGAAAATTCAGAGTGGTCCATCTGTACATGAACCTTATAATGGATTTAAACTCAGGAATGGGTTGAATACCAACCCTTGAGAAAATAATTTCAAATTTTTATTTGAATAAATGATCTGTTATTCTTAACATTTGATCAATTTTACTATCATAGTGCAAAAGTGATTTTTGTTATTACAATCAAAATAAGGTATTCATATTGTGAATAGATCATCGAATTGTTTTTGGATCATCTGTAAACATCATCAATAAAATAAAGCCCACTTTTTTTTTTTAAATGCACCTTTTTAATTGCGGGGATGTTCAAAGTTTGTTATAATGCAATTGCATTATAAGGTGTTGCTGCTTGTTGTTTCTAATGACACTCGGGCAAGCCAAGCTCGTTTGACAAGACAGCACCGCGAGGGTGTAAGCAAGTCTTAGCTCAGGACCCCATAGATAAATGACTGTCCCAATAATTTGTGAGGGCACTTCCTCAATTTAGACATAGATCTGAATTTTTTTCTGATCCTTGTACCCAGGATGCAACTCAGCGATTGTTTTAGGTCTTTCGGTTCCAGAGATTTTACGAGAAATTCTATCGTATTCATTTGGTGGGTTTCAGCAGCTTCGAAGATCGAACTCCGGACTGCAGTCCGATGCTCAAACGACTGGGCTATCGCGGCCGAAAAAGAACTACATATCAATATATCTTACAAACATTCGCACTTTTATAAGCGTCTTAATGATAAATTTATTCGCATATTTTTGTAATTCAGTAATTTAACTAAGTAAACTTGGTTTTGAAGTATTGATAATCGTTGGGGCATTTATCACATACAAATGTTACCTTGGCTACACCGGCCAATCCAGACACTCCTTGAAATTTATATCAAAGGAACACAATCTATATTTCCGTCAACAAAAATTCAATAAATCATCTTGGAACCTTGGGCATGAATTTAATTTCGATAAATCTATCTTTCCAGCCCGGTCACAACAGTTCATCTTGGTGTTCTTGAAACTTGTTTCACTTATGAATGATTTCATTCATCCCAATTTACGATATGAGCTCCTCACCAGCCTTCCCTATCACCTGGAAAAGCATTTTGCCCCGATTTGCTTCTCTCGGCTAGCGTGGTTTCCTTAGTTTCGTTTTTCACTTTTAATTCATTTTCCCTCTTTTTAGTTTTCAACTTTGCTTTTTTTGTTTTTTTTTTGTTTTTTTCAATTTTCAAATCTGATTTGTTTTCCTCATTTACGTCTGAAAACGGGCGTCCATTTTTGAGTCCTTGAACCATGTTGACTTTTTCCAATTTTATAATTCATGAAGTAAATAACATTTTTTCAATATAAAGTATATCTACTGCATTATATTTCTTGAATTATTCCTTTCTTATCAAATATTCAACTTAAGTGTCTACATGCGCTTCTGGGGCCATTAACGACCGTTTCCCACCCCCACCTTAATCGCGTAAAAAAAGTCATATTTTTAAATTTTCATTTCTCAAAAATTATTTGAACCGATCCGTCCACATTTTCATTTTAAATTGTATTTTTGAAAATAATGTAAACGCTAGTATTCCTTAGAATTTTTAAAAAATGTTTTGAATAATATTAAAACAAATAATAATAAATAATTGTAAGTTTTTTGAAGAACTATTTTTGAAAAAGTCTTTAATGATTCCTGAGAATTGTTAGATACGCAAAAAAGGGAAATTAACATTCAAATGCATGAAAGAAGGGTTTTTGAATTGTACTTCAAGAAACATTAAAATGTAATAGTACCGCAACATATATTTTTTTCGATTTGAAATTTTAATTTATTAATCTTTTTTTAAAATTTAAGATAGACAAGTTTTTATTCCTTTTGCATAAGTTGGTATTGATGCCAATTTGTACAGTCGTTGGGAAAGATTTTACAAAGTGGTTGCAAGAAAATAATTTTTCTTCTTCGCAAAACACTTAAAATCATAACTGATGACTGCTAAACTAATTTATCTTAGATGCATAGGATCGTTGAAGTTCTTTTTTGAACTTTAAAATATAAGTTGTATTCGTTAAATATAAAAGTTGCAATAACTAAGGAAATTTTTCGTCAACGACTGAACAAATAGGCAGCTATTGTATCTTTGCATAAAAAAAAGTTGTAATTACAAATAAAAAACACCTAGAAATTGCACCCTTTTTAGAACCGTTTACTTAATTTTAAAATTTTTTCCTGACTTTTAATTACTATTTTTATTATTATTAAATAAAGTAAAGCTATATCATGACGCTTTTTGATCTATAAATGTATTGTTTAAGTTTAAAGAAGCTTTTTTTAAAAAAATTTGTATAATTATTATTATTATAATTTTTTTTTTTTTTTGTGTTTAGTACGTACACAATTTTATGAATCAGTTACGAAGCAGAGTATCCCTTTTTTTCTTGAAGGCGGCTTTAAAATTCAAATTTCCAGAATCGAAACTTTATAGCTGACATAAGAAAACTGCTCTGCTACAAATACGTTTACTACTAAACGTTTCTCAAAGTGTCTCACCTGTTGATATCTTGTCATCCAGATGGCGCTACGGGGAATCTTTTTAGTAAACAAAAAGCAGACGATTTTCAATCAGTTAAAGATGAAACTTCTAAACCACCGAAAGTGTTCTGCGAAATCTTTTAAATTTACTCTTTTAATTTGCGAACAATTTTGATAACCCTCCCGATTGTTCTAAAATACTGTGAGAGGTGCAAAGGATCCCTATATTTTGATTAAAAAAAAGTTATATAAAAATGTTTATGCAATTAACTGTCGCAGTATTTGTACTCTCAGTACTGGATACAGTCTATGCACAAGGGTTATACCATCCCAATTATTATCATTACGAACATGAAAAAAATGACTTGAGGGGAAATTATTGCAGCCATAGAAAGCCTCAACAGTGTTGTCCTCACAGGGATGATACTTGTACTGTACCTATACTGGGTACAGTTTGTTATTGCGATATGTTTTGTGATCGAACAAATAATGCGGATTGTTGTCCAGATTTTGAAGAAGTATGTCTTGGTGTGATATTCCCGACTGGAATTCCACCTCAATTGATTATACGAAAACGTAAGTGATTTAAAGTTTGATTGTTTTATTATATACGAGTACTAGTAAAGTATGAAAAATAAGTTAAATTATTAAAAACTATTAAAATATCCTTATAAATTTATTTTTCTCTAAAATAATGTTGACCCATTTTTTTTTTCTTTTAGATAAAAGTGTTTCCACTATGTGCGACATTTTTAATTTATTTTAATTTTTTCATAAAATGTATTAATTTATAGAATCTGAGTGCTTTCAATATTTCACACTTTCTCCTCAAAATGATAAGTTGTTTTAGAGTTTGATAAATATCGCATAAAATTATTTTATGAGATAATTATCCAAAAAGAACAACGTTTATGTTACTTTGAAATTAGATAAAATGTTACGTAATTTAAAATCATTAATCTAGTTCCAAAGTAAGGCAAACAATATTCTTGCGCGAAAAGTATATAATAAAAATATGAAAGGATTCTACGGAAACATTTATAGTTTTTTTTATATATATCGAGTGAACCGTGAGAGGTTCTCTTAGTTTCCATCTGATGTCAAAGGAAAGTGGGTTGATTTTATTTCAAAAATTCTTCAACAATACAGATCCAATGATTGTCTAAAAAGTTTATTTGCTTCTGTACTTTGACTTAAATCTATAATATGGAGTTAAACAAATAATAGTGCACTTCAATTTTGTGGAAATAACACTATATTTCTATTTGTTTACAAATTTTATGAATATATAAAAAGAGGAAAATTAAATTTCTTACAGTTTTTATCCACTGATATTAATTTAAATCAATCTCATTTTATCTTTAAAAAAATATAATTATTGCAACAAAAATTTGCAACATAAATATATTTATCACAATTTATTGCAACTGCAAACCATTGCTATATATATATATATATATATATATATATATATATATATATATATATATATATATATATATATATATATATATATATATATTGGTCATTGAAAAGTACTTCATACTTCGTATTTTATTCAGAAAAGTTAAATTTTAAAAATTTAAAAAAAAAAAAACTATGAGAATTTTATTAAATTGCTTGCTCAAAAATTTGAATTTTTTTTTAAACTTTAGAATATTGTTTTTCACCACCTAATTAAGACAGGTTTTGTTGAACATCAATTGTTTCGAAGTTCAAACTTTATAAGTTAATTTTATAATAGAAAATGGGAAGGCAGTGTTTTCCCGCAAATCAATTTTAAAAGACGACAATAAAATAGAAAAGTGCAATTCCTTAAAAAAGCATCAGAGAATTCCTACACGAGTTCAGAATGATATAATCCACTGCCTTTCTGATCTTTAACCCTTACGAGAAATCTTTTTGAGGCACTTATAGACTTTTTCGACAAGGAACATAAAAATTCAAGCATCATCATACCATAAAGAGTTATTCACCCCTTCATGAAGATCCTGGATCCATTTATATCCCCACTTCAAGTCGAGGAAGAGATGATACACTAGGAAGGGAATGAGGCTTCCACAACCGGCAACGTATTGTTCAGACTATTATAAGTCCCATTTGTTTCAATTATAACAAGTTGTTTTTATTACGTTCGTAATACTGGATAAGTACCATGACGTTATTTTTACAGCTTGATTAAGACAGTATTCTTTGATTCACCACCTATTGGGTTGTGTGTGATTCACAGTTATTGTAATAGGATACCCTATTTAAAGATCCGTCAAGTTGAAATAAGTGATTCAGTGTGTTTAAACTTGGACAATAGCAGCGCTTATCACATGATAATCTTATTTTATTTAGATTTTTTTTGCGACACATATAATTTATTATATATTTTGTGACAGATATAGGTTTTACCATTTTCTATGTGATTTTTTGCATTGGTTTTCATAACCAGTGAGTATTTATCTTATGAAACGATGCGGCTGATAGAAGTTCAAATATCCTCTTATTTTTGCGCCGCGTCTTATCAATAAAATAGTACATACTTTCGAAACTTTGATTGACCATTTCACAAAAAAATTTTAATAAAAATTTAAATAATCGTTTAAACTTTAAGGGTGGTAACACAAAAATAGCTTCCGTTTACTATTTTCATATTTAGTAGGCAAAACATTCTTATAGTGTTAATTGTTGAAGGATTCTTAACATAAAGCAATGTTTTTTTTTATCAATTACTTGGATAAAAGTGTTTTAAAAAACGCGTGTGTTTAACAGAAATTGAACAAACAAAAAAATTACAATATTGCAATTATTGTGTTAAGTAAAGTAGGACGGTTCGTAATATTTTATCATTTTCAGCGTAATATTTAGGTAGTCAACAAAATTTCTTTTCGTTTAATTAATTTTCGATGAAGTAAATACTCTAAATATCCATTCATCATATAATTTTGATGTTCTCCTGTCTGACTTTTTAAAATTGAAGTGATTAACAAAACATTAAGTGTTCAGAGATAGTGTGCAACCAATTTTTTTACATTTCTTCTGCAGCTTATCACTCTGTTATAATAAAACGAAGGGGTACAAGTGGGAAAAATAACAGTGCAAGAGTAAAACAAGAGGAATAAATAAAATAAAAAAATAAAAAGTGGTAGCAAATATATGGGTATGACATATGGGCGTGAAATTTATTTTTGTTTTCACTTGAATACTGAAAATATCAGCACTAGTTTTAATAATACTCGCATATATTTTATTTTAAAATAAGCAGGCGTAAATAAAATAAGTCAAAACCTTTGTTATTCCTTCACTATATAAACTGATTTCGAAAACCTTTATACCTATTTTTACTTTTTATCCTGATTTTTGATATTCTGTATTATATCGAAGTTTCGAATGTAAAGAAATAAATTTTAAGCGACATTGTGTTAAGAGCTTTGATTTATCGCCTTAAGTAAATCGTATTAATGCACTTCAGAAACAACGCATTATATGGAATTCAGAAATGTATTACCACTTTTTTTTTAAATAGCTTTTCTGGAGAAAAAAAATTAGAATCTTGTAATTTCAAGCCTATGGAAAATTAACGTGCTCAATAATATGGCTCATTTATTTGTTTAAAGTGATTTATCTGAAGTGCATTTGTCGGATAATATCATTATTCAAAGTGATCGAATATTTTTAATTGAGTTTATGCTCATCCAATATTTTATTTTTAGCTGTGATAAAAACTAGTTCATCAATCTATTAATAAATTTTGTATTGAAAGATATGGAGCTCGAAATGGATGACGGGGAATGTTTTAAATGCTGTTAGTCAACATTTTTAGTTTTGATTTATATTTTCTTCGAAATATTTATCTTATAATTATTATTCAATTTTCATTTATTCATTTTTTTAAATCAAGGTAGGCATTTTTTGTCAATAAATCATCTTTAACCTAAAATGGTTTTGAAATAAATTAAGTGAATTTCTCTTCATAGTTTTTTTTTTAAAGTTTTGTTTGTAAAAAAAAGGATTGGTTTGGTAAATGCGGGCTTGTAAATAAGTGATTTGAAGAATAATGATATCGGTATCTTTTATGTGATATAAATTCGCATTCTTTTCAATTTTAGACGATATATATAACTTATCGATAAAATAAATATTAAATAAAAACCTTGCAATACAAACGAAAATTTTAAACTTTCAATAGAAAATTATTTGATGAGAAAGTATCATAAAATAATTGTAGATATTTAGAAATACATGCAATTTAACAAACAACTTTTAAATAGATTTAATAAAAAAATGGTATGCAAAACACTAAAAGTTATTATTTTCAGAATGTTTATTAAAATTGAACGAGAAAGAACTAGTTTTCCTAAATCTTATTTTCTTGTTCCATAAAATGCTATGTTGTTTTTAAATTGTATAGCCGTGAGATCATAATTTTGAAATCCACCCAAACATCTTCTGATGTTTTATGTCAAATTAAATCACAACTAAGTGGTAATGGCTAAAGAAAATTTGAAAAATTTCTAAACAGAGCTTATTAGTGTGACTGCTCGATTAAATGATATTTCTGCTTCGTAATAAATGAAATGTTGCTCTTTTAAAGTATTTGGAAGTTTGTTTTATGTTATTTTGTACAGAAAAAAATATATATCCGTAAGAGAAAGGGTTTTATACGTGTCCTATCTAAATGTTTCCAAAATCCGTGGAATTCCAGTCTCATGGTTAAATTTATGTTACTATTGTCAATAATTTGAGGTAGTCACATATATTTGATTCATCCAAAAAAGAAACTAAAAAAGAAGTAGTTTAATCAGCAGTTTTCTGTTGCAGTTTTGATAGTGATGGAATTAAGCAAATTAATATTCTTCGTTACCAATGGGAAATAAGGAAGTTAATCTATTAAAAACGTTATCAATTTCTTTACTCGAAAGAACTGCTTGATCGTTCACAGTATATTGATTTATTTTCTAAGAATTGTTAAGGAAGTTATTTTTAGTATTAAAATATTCGTTCCGCTTTCTTTATGTCACCTTTATATATTTGGTTTACGCAAATGACATTTACTATAAAAAGACTAGAAAGTTGCGTCATTTTAAAATTAAGTTGAAATCTTCTTCCGGGGCCAAATTCTGTTGAGTAACCCTGACTCAGTGAACAATGGAAGAAATCCAAGAAGATTCCTGTGGAATTTTTAACACATAAACTCACTTGAGACTGCCGAATATTTGAAAAGTTAATGCAGATTATAAATATTATTTTTATAAAGAAATTAATTGCTTTCTTAGTAATCCCAATTTTGTACGAAGAATCTGATAAAAAAAAATCATAAAAACTGAAGGTCTTATTCTAATAAATAAATTAAAAGGTGAATGTTTTTAACTATTTCGATTTTAAAAATGCCGTCCAAAAATATTAAGCTTTAAATATTTTTTTTTAATTTAAAATATTTTGCGATTGCCTTTTTTGTTCCTATATTTCTTATAATTTAATTGCAAGGAATTTCACCATTTCTGTTATTTTTCAAAAATTTTAAAAGAATAAAGATTAAGAAGGGAAAAAAAAAAATCGAATTTATGGATTATATTCCAATAAACACTTTAGTTTACTCCCTTCCACGAAAATATAAAGTATAATAATATGCATACTTCGTAAACTATATTTTAATATAATACATTCCGCATAACAGCTTCAAAAAGCTATAACTAGTTATCTCTTCCATTAACCATTCGTAGAAACTAACTATAAGTGTCAGAACTAAGTAACTCATAAAATACATTAATTTCACATACATACATGAATTAACATGCATTATTTTTTTTCAGCGCACGTGGTTTAGAGGTAATTAGTTTTAGAACTACACCCAGGATTAAAATAAATATTTTTGATCATCCCAATATTTAAATAAGTTTGACAATTTATATACTGTATACACATTTCCCTCTTTCAGTGGGATTTTTATAAATTTAAATGCCCACTTAATCGATAGTCCCTCTGCAATCCCTTTTCAATAATGTTGTAGCACCTGAGCTAATTTGCATTTATTTCACAGAAACATATGTACTTATATCCATCACACTATATTACTGATATAAACTTTCATAGATGGATTTGTAGTCTCGGCACGCTTTCTTTTTAAAGCTGAAGTGGTTGTTAACTAAAGAAAATTACCTTAGGTTAAATCTGTAATGACTGTAATTGTTTCGATAAGTTCCATTTATCATCCTTGCAGTCATTGAAGTCGACCTTTTAATTGTTCATAATCACTTTTAATTACACTTTTAAACTTTTGGCGGACCAGCGGGAATCCTGTATTTGTCACCTTGTTTTTGAAAAGAAGTCATTCTTGTGAAGATTGTCTATAACAAAGAATAAGGAATGACTCATATTTTGATTTCAGGATAAGAGCTGAACCAATGCAATCAAATACACACCGAATTGCACTGAAAAAGTGATCAATGAATAAACAAGTATAGAAATGAGCGGAAATGATTGGGAGGGGAAGAAAGGATGAGATGAAAAGTCACGCTCTCTTGTCCATAGTTAATCACAACACCATGTTGTCATGATAAATTGATTCACTGCATTGGAATGGAGCTCTTAGGATTACTAATCGCTATTTCCTCCTTCATCTTTATTCAATAGAGATATCACCTTAAAATGTTTATTATTTTTGCTTTCATTTTTTTTTATCAATTGAAGTTGCTTCTGTGAAATGACATAGGAATTGAGTAAGAGCTATAAATGAAACTCTACATCATGTTCTACGATCATTTATGGAAAATATAATTTTTCTGAAAATAAAATCCTTCCCTAAATTTACACTAATTTTCTCCGGAGCTAACGTATCAAAATGTATTTTCGTTGAAAATTACTTGCAATTAATCTTTTCCAAAAAATTAGCAAATAAATTCGAACAGCCACTTTGGAATCATAAATCATCGGAATGTCAATTTTGTACTGAATATGAAGAGTTAAAACAGCTTCATAGGATCATTTTTGCTCTTGGTTGATGCTTCAGTCGCTAAACACTTTATGGAAGAGCGAAATATATACGCAGGAGAAATAACAAATAAATTAAAGAAAAAAGAAGATTGATCAATAGGGTTAAGGAGAGTTGCGGTGGTTGCATCAAAACGAGGTGCCTCAGTCCCAACGGTGGCTGGTTGATACGAATTCTGCTCCCGACTCGCACCGACCACAGCTCTGACGTAAAATATCATGAGTGATAGAGGGATCATGGTTCAGAATCCCCTTGGCGTTGGCCTAACCGTGGAAGACTTGCATGGTTTTTCCTCACCACGTAACGCAAATGCGAGTTGGTTCCATCAAAAAGTCTTCCAAGATACCTAATTTGTCCTAATACTTGATCCAAGAGTTTCCTTGTCTTCTGGATTGGGTTCAAAATTACAAGGCTATGTAGTTGAACATTGATAGTCATAAACACAGAATTGGGTCGGCTGTTCAAAGTCGTTTATTAATTAAATAAAACAAATAGGGTTAGGGAACAACAAAATAGTTAATAGCAGTAGGGGTGTGGGGGCTGTAGTAGAATATGTGTTATGGGGGTGGGAGGTGGAGTAGGACAAGAATCGAAGATCTAGAAATTAAAAGAAAATGGAAATTTCGAGCAAATTATCAAGCAAAAATGTCTTACTAGAGGAATCCTTAACAATATTATTAGAATTTTCGAAAATTTGCAATGATTCCCGGAGATCTACGTTAGTGACTAGGGAGCAGTGTTATAGACATCATTTGAGAACGTAACTAATCTTTTTATGAACCTATCGATATAGGTGAGTTGCGCTTAAATTGATTATTTCAATAATAAAATTTTCTTCGTATTTTAAAATTAAATCTTTCAACTATTCCATTAACCAAAAGGCAGTATCAAATAATTCTCTCTCAAAATAAGATTTATTTTCTTCGACTGAACGATGCAACGTCAGATCTGTTCCCATTATTCAATGACGAATCGGTAAAACTTTAACTTCTCCTTAACTAAATATATACGGTATTCTGTAATCACCACCTTTTATATAAGCATATTTAGAAACCTTCTCAAAATATAACTCGCCAGACTCTAAATATTAGAGGAACATAATAAGTTTTTAAATATAAAATTGCAACGCCATGAGCAAAATACAAGTTGAGCCAAATGAACCAAAAATAAGTTCTTGAGAATGCCGAATCGGCAAAATTTTAGCTATATAACTTGTCTTTAATTAGTTACATAAGGTGTTCTGTAATCGCAACCTTTTATATGTATATTTAGAAACCTTGTCAAAATTGAAATCATGAGATTCTAAATATTAGGGGGTGTAATTAGTTTTTAAATATAAAAAAGGAAACATCATGAACAAAATCTGATGAACCATAAACAAGCAGTGTTTGTTAAGTTCTTGAAAATAGTAACAAAAAATTTGTAGTGAAATTACTTTGAGTATGATCCATTTTAGAGGAGAAATGGAATAAAGGAATATATTTGTAATTACCACGTCACATTTATAATCAAAGCTTAACCCCATTCAAAAAGGTAGGCTTGGTGGCGATTCATGGCAACACTAGAAGGCCTCAAAGAATTTAGGGAAATCTTAAAATTAACAAACTAAAAACAAATACAATTTCAAAAAGAAGAGTTACGGCGAGGCAGCCGTAAAGAAAAATCCTCAAACAAGAGGAAACTCAAAACATGTTGGAGAATTTGTTCATTCAAGTTGAATCAAGTTCATTGAATTCAAGTTGGAAAATTTTACAAAAATTTGAACCATAAGTTAATCAAAAATTCGAAAATCATTTCTAAAGAACACAAATACAGTACTTGCGAAGTTTAAATAAATAAGTAAATAAATTAATAAAAAAAAGAATAAACGTCATATTTATAATACGAAATGTAGGTTTCATATTCTTTGTAGTATTCAACGACAATAGATTAAAGCTAGATAGTTCATGCACAACGAAGATATGAATCGCGATCTAAAAATTGATTATCTCTAAAATAAATCTAAGAAAACAAATTAAAAGATATTGCGGATAATTTATTTTTTGCTGCTCTTTAACAAAAAGAAAAGGACAAGAAATAATTTCATATACAAAAATAAATCTTTGTGAAGCTTTTTTTCTTCAATTAATAGGCAAACGAAAGTTTTTATTTATTTATTTATTTATTTATTTTAAGCAATTAAGAAGCAGGAATTGTTGATAAAACATCTCGGGAATTTTCCTTAATAACACTGGGAATCAATTATTTGTCTGTTATATGAAATTTTTTTAACGGATATTGAATATTTTCACTCTACTGATTCGAAATTTGCAATCGGCTTCTCACTCCAAGCTACTGTTTTTTTGTGACAGATTTAGTATATTTTTTTTCTCAATGTACACGTTTAAAAATGTTATTTATCACAAGGGGTAACGTAAAGGTTGTAACAAACTTCGTCAAGATTAAAATTGCATAGGAGCCCCTGCCCGGAACCGTCATCATACGCAGCTAGGGGCATTTCCTTTTTGTAAACTGTTTCTTCGTGCGCTTCTGAACAGGTTATAATAGGGAAGAGCTCTCCTGCGACGAGATTTCTGGGCATGGATTATCCATTAAAATCCCCATACCCAAATTAGGCAAGATCAAGTATTAGTATAAATGCAACAACATTTTTTTCCAAAGTCTGATCTATCCTGCTTTTTATAAAATATTTTAATAGCTAAAAATTTACAAAATATTATTAAAAAAAGAATTTATTTCACTTGAGCATCAGTCAATAAATTTAACAAACGCTATTATGAAATGAGAGTAACGGAGCATTTCAGAGAGTTTAAAATCTTTAGAAATATGTTACAAGTGCGATTACAGCATTTGGAGTAAATATTTTCTTTACGCGTCTACGATGAAAGACAGTCGAAACAATTTTAAACATAAACATAAAATAAAAGAAAAAAAAGACGAGTTATTCAGGGGTAGTTTAGTTTTCTAAACATATCAATCTCACATGTTGTTACTGAGATTTTTATCATGATTTATCGAAACCTAATTACGCACCATTACTAACATAGAGATTTTTGCTTTTGTTTCGAAACTAGAACTAGGTCAAATAAAAAAGTTTTAGAAAATATCTTTTAATGGACACATCTCAAATAAATTTGTAAAAAACACGTGATTTGTACAGTCAGCAACAAAAAAAAAAAGATATCACCATGAATAATTTTCGTTCTAATGATCGGATTTTCACGAACTAAGTGTCAATCTTAATGGTTCCTGGGGGTGACCTCAAATATGCTAATTAGTTAGTGCTGACTATTAATTAAGTTACGAAATCAGACACAAAAACGTACTTTCTCTGAATAAACATATATTTTTTTTTACATATTTGGAATCCAGATACTTGAATTAGGGGGGGTAGACGAAATTTTGAAAAAAATGGGTGGTAAATAGGGTCGCAAGAAAGGTTTATATATTTGGCGATAGTCCAGAAAACCGCCAAAAAAAGTCGCCAGCGCAAATGAATATTTCAAGATAACCCATTGACTAATTCAAAAAAAGATTGCTTAGTTTTACTAGGTTGCTAAGCAACCAAGCTCTAACTGGAAAAAAAAAATTGAATGTTCTGTGATTACTCAGAGAGGTTTAATTAATAGTTAATAGAAAATATCTCGAAGTTTCTAGGCAATTGACAATTTTTAAGCTGATTTCTGTCCAAAAAGCAAAGTTTTTTTTATTTTAATCTCCCTTGAAAAGAAAATTTGAATCGATTATAAATTATTTATGATTTTCTAAGTATTAGAATTTAAATACATGAACATTTTATTTGATATTATTTAGATTATAATGTTTCTGCTATATTTATTCGAGGATTTCATACTAAAATCAAATTAACATAACTTATTATAGCTAAATACAAAATTTTAGGGATAATCACTTTTACAGCTTTAATCAAGTCTTCTAGGCAAGAAAGTTTGAAGAAAAAAAAAGTGCGTGAAAAATAAAATGTATATTGTATAGTAATTCTAATGCGCATTCACAAGTTTTTCTATAATTTACAATATTTCTTTTTCCTATAACTCAAGGAATTGCTGAATGTTTAGTGGTATTTTAAAAGCATTGAAATATGTTATGTTTAAGAATAAGATATTGAAATAATATGTTGAATATAGTATGATTCATTGTTTCAAAAATCGCTTCATTCTGCTAGATATTTAGATAACAAGGTTTTCTTTGGATAAAGATGATTGCAAATAGCATCCTTATGCTTCGATACATTTAGAAACTTACGTTCGCAAATTCACCATAAAATATCGCACAGCATATTCTTCAATTACGATAAGCTACATTTACCACCAAATACTGATACTATGATTATTTTTGTTTTCTTATATATATCTGATATGATACTCTATTTTTAAACAGAGCTTGTAAGGTCCTTAAGATACTGAAAGGGGGGCACGAAAACTTAAAAGATAAAATATTTAATTTCATTAACTCAAAATATCTGGTCTCAAAATTATAATTTTAAACCAAGTTAAATATAACTTTTACAATATTGATGCTCTTATGTTTTTAAAGACCACATAATTCCTGTTGAAATATGAAAATGCATATTTTTACTTTAACAAGTGTAAAATCCTTATCAAAATAATGATCAAGACCCAAATGTAAAACAGTATAATTGATGATAAAAACTCAACTGGCTTCAAAAAATATGAAGAGGGAAGTAAAAGTCGACATGTTTCGCGGGTTCAAATATATTCACCCATTCTCAAAACTTGTCAAGCTTGAATAACTTGTGACTTTTATTATTGTGCTCAAAACATGTCTATTTTTATCATCATCTATTAATTTTTAAATCAATGAAGTTTTTATATTTTCAATTCAATTTCTTGGGATTATCTATTTAGTTACACAATATATTAAATTATTTCACTCGATATTAAAATAAGTTTTACTTAAGTTATAGGCACAGGTTCTTAGATTAAAAAAAATAATAATTCGCTATTTTGTAAAAAAATCAATGCAGTACAATTTTTTTTTTGCTGCAAGCCTTAACATTTTAATTTAAGGACATAAAAAAATTCCGTTTACAATTAAAATTTCAAAAGTCGAATGTGAAAATGGATTGTCCCCTAGCACCAGAAATCGAAATTAAATAGTTACAAGGACAACTATTTTAAACAAGTTAGCGTTTCCGTCCTCCTCGAAGTTGTTTGAAAAGGTATTTTGTTCCAAATACCTTTGGACAAAGTATGTATTCCAAAGTTTATTCTACAAATATTTTAGGGTATACTTTCGGAGTATTTTGATCGAGTTTATTTTTACACCCTTATTTGCTTAAAATTATTAAATAATAAGCTTAAAATAAATTACTCAAGCAACATGATTTAACGCCTTTATAGTATAATAGTAAACGGGGCTTCCATCGCATATCCTTAACCTTGATACCGCTATCATTAAATGAATGGAATAAGCTTAGATAAATAATAAAAGTCAATTTTTTCCCCGTTTTTATTTTCAAGGAAATATGTTTCGATCAAACAGATTTCATTCTGGAAATAGCGAAATTATTGAGTAGGTCCCTTGGAGCAATATCATTCTTATCCTCTTTTGACGAAATATAGGAAAAATTGGTTTTCAGTTTTTGTAAAAAGTATGTTAGCCTTCCTGCCACGTTTTTTTTTTTTTTTTTTATTAAAATAAGTTCGGAAATTGCGTATTTTTTATATAATTTTTTAAAAATCAGATGACTCTAAAATTGGCACGGCTTCGGAATCTTCTTACAAATTTTAGTTTTCAGTAATTCCTGCTTAACAAAATAAGACATTTTCCTAATAGCAAATTATACTACAATAATATCTTGAGAATCGTGCTAAAGTAAAAAATTAAACAAAATAGTTTAGTATATTATCCGGAAAAAAATCTACATGGAATCATAAAGAAATAATCATTTAAGATACTGAGATATTTTAAGACGCTTAAAAGTTTTGGCTACGTATTTGACAGCTTTTTATGTTCGGTATCTTTATACTCTTTGTAGTGACTTATAAAACATGGACACTATTTTAGATAATCTATGTTGAAGTCACAAGAAACAAAACAAAAAAGACAATCAATGATTTATATTCTTTTTCGAAAAAAATAGTATGCTAAGTAAATAATCAGCTGTTTTGCATTAAATAATTTTAAACAGCAGAGTGCTTTTAATTTCTTAACAAGGCTTTATTATTAGCTAGCAGACAATAATTCTTTTAAAAAAAACTTGACTATAATGTAAAAAGGAACTTTACTTTAAAGAAAATCTAAATTAAAGTACTAAAAAAATTGATTAGTATTAATGAAGAAATATTAAATGTAGTAGGGTAAAGAATAAAATTTTTAAAAATGCTAAAATTTAATTAAATAGTTGGTAAAATAGTTCTGCGAAACACTTCCGGACAGGTGATTAAAAAATTACTTTTCAGATTAACACGATATATAAGATGTTGAGAAATTTGCGATGATGTGAGATATGCTTAAATATGTTTACTACGTGTTTTTATTATTATTCATAAAAAATATATACAAGAAACTGAGAAATATTTTATTCCAAATCTATTCATACGTATGTATATTATTGTAATTGTATCAGTTATTGAGAAAAAAAAACTTAAAAATAATCACATTAAATAAGCACAATCTGGTGTATAATCATATTCTATCAAAAGCATGCTTTTATAAAAACTCGACATTCGCTGAATAAAATGTTTTTTATTCAATAAAATGTTTTATTCAAATTTCTTTACTTAATTTCAAATAGATTTTTAGAGGACAAAAAAAGAAACATTGTATTTTATAGTTTAAAAAAAAAAAAAGATTAGCAAACGATTATTAGCGAAAAAAATATGAATGAAATTTTACGCCACGCGCGCTAAATCAAGTTCTTCGTAAGTTTATCACATTTTTATATTAATCTCCCCATTTAATCATTTTTTCATTGTCGCCAAATTATTTTTTTTAAAATAATTAATTTTAATTTTTCTCATCTTTTAATAAATAAAAGCAGTTGAAACTTTAGATTTTTCAATTGAAAAGCATGTAGATTAATATGGTATAAAAAAATCCATACCTTATAATTCAAACTTTTTCCATCCTCTCTTTAATTAAATAATAAAAAATAATTAATAATTATTAAAAATTATTTTTTTCATGAAATTATCTTTGGGTAAATGCGTTTTATGAGTTGGTGCAATATTTTTTTGAATTGCTTCATTAGTTTTTAAAATATGACTGAAAACGCAAAAAGTGAAATTAACATTAAGGGGTCCAAACTTTGAATCGCTCTCCTGACCAAACTATGGGGACCACATTTCCCAGATTGCGGCTACCCCCTATATTTTGAAGATAAGGAATCCAAATATGTAAAAAAAAATATATGTTTATTCAGAGAAAGTACGTTTTTGTGTCTGATTTCGTAACTTAATTAATAGTTAGCACTAACTAATTAGCATATTTGAGGTCACCCCCAGGAACCATTAAGATTGACACTTAGTTCGTGAAAATCCGATCATTAGAACGAAAATTATTCAGGGTGATATCTTTTTTTTTTGCTGACTGCATGTAAATAATGAATTGATTCATGAGTTTTACAAAAGGATAACAATTTTACAATTTAACAATTCATTTTCTTGCATACGCGTTCAAATATTTAAAACATAAATAAAAACCACAATGTAGTATTTTTAGACTGAATCAAACCCAACTATGAATCTATAATATTGTTTGAAAAACTTAGGCATCAATAACAGTCATTTAATTTTTCTTTTACCGTAGTTTCGATATAGCAGGGGGGTTCGCTCGGCCACCCAAATTTCGTTTTACCCTCATTTCACTCTACACGACACGGCCGGCATACTGAAGCAGATATTCTTTTTTTCCCCCTTCTTTCTGTTAAACATAGTAGAAAATGTTTTATTTTTATTTTTTTTTTATTTTTAATATTTGTCGAAAGGCAATAAATTTTGCAATCATTTGAGTTAATTTTACAAAAGAAGAAGTGTTCATAAATACTAATTCGAATTAAATGTACTGTGATAGATGATGATAAAAATACTCAAAATTTTATTCAGTGTAAAGTTGAGGGTAAAGATTTTATAGAATGCAAGGCAGATAGTGACAAATGATAAGGACACATACACTGTAGGTTTAATGGGAAATGCTGATACTTAGATACACATAATTCTGATAATTTTAAATACTACTGTCTGGGCCGGGATAGCCTGGTCGGTAGGGCGCTGGGCCAATGTCCAAGAGGTCATGGGTTCGATCCTCGCTGACCGAAGACTCCTCGTGTAGTAAATGGTGACTGATGCACGTTAAATCTGTCGAGTCTCAAAGTCCTCCATGTTCCCATCACAAATCAATACCTCTGGGGGTACTGATCCAGGAGTTTCCTTGTCTTCTGGATTGGTTCAAAATTACAAGGCTACGGAGTTGAACATTAGTAGTCGTAAACCCATGAAATTGGGTCGGCTGTTCAACGACGGTTATAAAATACTACTGTCTGAATTTTGATTTCTACAAACTTTTTATTTTATCGAAAAAAAGGATATAACTTTCATTAGATATTTACTTTAAAAAAACTGATGAAATTTTTAAAAATATTAATTAATTGAAACGAGATTTCAAATAAAATATGCAAAATTACCAGAAATGTGAAGATATATATATATATATATATATTAAAAGAAAAAAAAAGTGCAAAAAATTTGATATTGAAATAACGTAGAAACAGTGCTATAAACTAAAACGTAAAACTGTATACGTGTATTGCAGGAGATGCATTTCATAAAACCTTTAAAAGTCAATAAAAATTAGATCATATAAAAATTAAAATTATTTTATTGATATCATTGGTTGGGTTGGTACAGTCCGCAAAAAAAAAGATATCACCCTGAATAACTTTCGTTCTAATGCTCGGATTTTCACGAACTAAGTGTCAATCTCAATGGTTCCTGGGGGTGACCTCAGATATGCTAATTAATTAGTGCTAACTATTAATTAAGTTACGAAATCAGACACAAAAACGTACTTTCTCTGTATAAACATATATTTTTTTTACATATTTGGAATCTAGACACTTGAATTAGGGGGGCAGACAAAATTTTAAAAAAATTGGATCGTAAATTGGGTTGCAATAAAGGTTTATACATTTGGCGATAGTCCAGAAAACCGCCAAAAAAAGTCGCCAGCGCAAATGAATATTTTAAGATAACCCATTGATTAATTCAAAAGAGGAATGCTTCATTTTACTAGGTTGCTAGGCAACCAAACTCTGTAAAAAAAATTGAAATAATGTTCTGTGATTGCTCGGAGAGGTTTAATTAATTGTTAACAGAAAATATCTCGAAATTTCTAGGCAATAGACAATTTTTAAGCTGATTTCTGTCCAAAAAGCAACAAAAAAAAATTTATTTTAATCTTCTTTGAAAAGCAAATTTGAATCGATTTATAAATTATTTATGATTTTTTAAGTTTTTAGAATTTAAATACATGAACTTTTTATCTGATATTATTCAGATTATGTTGTTTTGGCAATATTTATTCGAGGATTTCATACTAAAATCAAATTAACATAACTTATTATAGCTATATACAAAATTTTAGGGTTAATAATTTTTACAGCTTTAATCGAGTCTTCTAGGCAAGAAAGTTTGAAGGAAAAAAAAAGTAAATCTTGAAAAATATAAGCTTGAAAAATAAAATGTAGATTGTATAGTAATTCACAAGATTTTCTATAATTTACGATATTTCTTTTTTCTATAACTCAAGGAATTACTGAATGTTTAGTGGCATTTTAAAAACATTGAAATATGTTATGTTTAATAATAAGATATTGAAATAATATGTTGCAGATTGTATGATTCATTGTTTAAAAAATCGCTTCATTCTGCTAGATATTTAGGTTACAAGGTTTTCTTTGGATAAAGATGATTAGCAAATAGCATCCTCATGTTTCGATACATTCTGAAACTTACGTTCGCAAATTCACCATAAAATGTCTCACAACATGTTCTTCAATTACGATAAGCTACATTTACCACCAAATACTGCTACTGTGATTATTTTTGTTTTCTTATATATATCTGATATTCTCTTTTTAAAAAGAGCTCGTAAGATCCTTAAGATACTTAAATGGGAGCACAAAAACTTAAAAGATAAAATATTTAATTTCATTAACTCAAAATATCTGGTCTCAAAATTTTAATTTTTAAGTTAAATATAACTTTTACAATATTGATGCTCTTACGTTTTTAAAGACCACATGAATCCTGTTAAAATATTAAAATGCATATGTTTACTTTAACGAGTGTAAAATCCTTATCAAAATAATGATCAAGACCCAAATCTATAACAGTATAATTGTCGATAAAAACTCAACTGGCTTCATGACTTATGAAGAGAGAAGTAAATGCCGACATGTTTCGATCGTTCAAATATAATAGCCCATTCTCAAGACTTGTCAGGCTTGAATAACTTGTGACTTTTATTATTGGACGGTCAAAACATGTCTATTTTTATTTCATCTATTAATTTTTTAATCAATGAAGTTTTTATATTTTCGATTAAGTTTCCTGGGATTATCCATTTAGTTACACAACATATTAAATTATTTCACTCGATATTAAAATAAGTTTTACATAAGTTATAGGCACAGGTTCTTACATTGAAAAAATTAATTATTCCCTACTGACTCTAAAATTGGCACAGCTTCGGAATCTTCTTACATATTCAGTAGGGGAGAGTGGGTTCAATTGTAACATTTTTTACTTAACTATTTTTAACTAACAAAACATCAAATATATTATTAGTATTAATTGACAGACGAGTAAAGTAGACTATCCTCTACTAGAAAAAAAATAAATGCCTTATTTTAAATGTTATTATATTAGTTATTAAAAATTTTTGACAGTCGTGCACTTGTTACAATTGTCCCCACTTACGGGATCAATTGTAACAGTTCATAAATTCAACTAAAACACAGTTAATTATACATATTATCATAGTTGTGATATATTTTTTTATTAATCAAAATAGTAGTGATATTTTAGGAGTAAAAATAATAATGAGCAGCGAACTAAAGGGTTAAACTTTTAACTTTGAGGGGTTTAAAAATTTTAATTTATGCTGTGAAAGGTGACAAATAAAATAATGCACATGCAACATAATCTAAATGATATAGGAAACTATTGGTGGTTCTTAAAGAATTAAGTAATGGTTTGTAAACATAAGATTATTTATCTTCAGCTGTTACATTCGTCCCTTTACTTATTGTTACAATCGTCCCCAAGACGCCATTTCAGCTTCATTTGTTAAAAACAATGCTAGTTAATTAACAAAACTAATATTTTTTTTCTTTGAAATGTTAATTAAGGTGTCCACTTACATATTCGGTTAATAATTTTTATTAGTTTAAGCAAAATTACTTTGTTACAATATAATATTCTAATACCAAAATAAGTACTTACGTAGCGTGAAAATATCTTTTGTGATGTAACTCTTTCAAAAGTACATAAAAATGGTTGCCAGCAGGGGTGCACATGTAGATTTATTAAATACACCTTGTGCGCCACCTAGGAACCAAATCTAGAACCCGACACTGGAAATTTTTGCTCTGTTACAATCGTACCCTGTTACAATTGACCCCACTCTCCCCTACCGTCTTTACGCATGGGCACACCCGGGCAGTGCCCGGGGGCCCCAGGTTCTCAGGGGGCCCTTGAGAATCTTAATTTTTATAAATTGTGTTAAAAAAAACTAAGACTGAACAAAATTACCTTATATATATTTTTTAAATAAATATATTATATTGTATAAAGTGTGCAGGGTTGGCAAGATTTTGCCGCAGGTGGAAAAAACCGGTAAAAACCGTCCTGGCAAAAACAGGTTTTTGCCAAGCAAAGTGGCAAAAACTTGCAAAAACCTATATTTTCCAGAATAAGAGGACAAAAACACATTTTTGATAAAAAATTATTTCTAAAATTGAAATATATACTATAAATATATATAATTTTAAAAAAAATTAACGAAATTATTATTCCATAATTAAATCATAATGTATTAATATATCATTTTAGTAGTTTAAAACATTATTGATCGGAAAATTGGTGATTATTCTCTTTTTTTCCAGTGAAATGAACTTATTTTAAATTAATATAACTATAATTTAAAACATAAAATATCTATCAACATGTGTAGTTAATTAAAATATACAAGTATCAATGCAATTTTTTAAATTTGCCCAAATTCAATACTTTATTAATCATCACAATACAATTTGTGCTGTCTCAACATAGAAAACAGAACACTAGTTTTGAAACATTATTTAGAGTCAACTTATTCCGAATTTTAGATTGTACAAATGAAAAATTCAAAAACACTCTTTCAACGGCAACATGAGTGTAAATGAGACATTAATTCCCAAAATCCTTCACTGGTTAGTTTACCCTATAAGATGTTGAGAAATTTGATATGTTGTGAGAGATGCTTAAAAATGTTGACTACGTATTTTTATTAATATTTATAAAATATATATTCAAGAAATTGATAAATATTTTATTCCAAATCTATTCATACGCATGTATATTATTGAAATTGTATCAGTTATTGAGAAAAAAAACTAAAAAATAATCACATTAAATAAGCACAATCTGTTGTATAATCATATTCTATCAGAAGCATGCTTTTATAAAATTCGACTTTCGGTGAATAAAATGTTTTTTAATCAATAATATGTTTTATTCAAATTTCTTTACTAAATTGCAAATAGATTTTTAGACGACTAAAAAAGAAACACCATATTTTATAATTTAAAAAAATAAAAATAAAAAGATTAGCAAACGATTATTAGCGAAAAAAATATGAATGAAATTTTACGCTTCCCGCGCTAAGTCAAGTTCCTCGTCAGTTTATCACATTTTAATATTAATCGCCCCATTTAATCATTTCTTCATTGTCGCCAAATTATTATTTTTTAAATAATTAATTTTAATTTTTCTCATCTTCTAATAAATAAAAACAGTTGAAACTTTAGATTTTTCAATTGAAAAATATGTAGATTAATATGGTATAAAAATATCCATACCTTATAATTCTAAATTTTTTCATCCTCAATTTAATTAAATAATAAAAAATAATAAATAATTATTAAAAATTATTTTTCTCATGAAATTATCTTTGGGTAAATGAGTTTTATCAGTGGGTGTAATTTTTTTTTAATTGCTTCATTAGTTTTTAAAATATGACTGAAAACGCAATAAGCGAAATTAACATTAAGGGTCCAAACTTTGAATCGCTCTCCTGATCAAACTATGGGGACCACATTTCCCAGATTGCGGCTACCCCCTATATTTTGAAGGTAAGAAATCCAAATATGTAAAAAAAATCTATGTTCATTCAGAGAAAGTACATTTTTGTGTCTGATTTCGTAACTTAATTAATAGTTAGCACTAATTAATTAGCATATTGGAGGTCACCCCCAAGAACCATTGAGATTGACACTTAGTTCGTGAAAATCCGATCATTAGAACGAAAGTTATTCAGCATGATATCTTCTTTTTTTTGCGGACTGTATATAATAACGCACATAACTTTTTGCATAATATTGTACAGTAAGATAAGAATTCCCCTACTGCAGTTTTTTTTTTTTTTTTTTTTTTTTTTTTAGAAAAGCATTTGCATTCATTAAAAATTTTCAAAAATTGTACAAAAGGCTCGTCTTTCACGTTATAAGGATGTTCTCCTTTTATAGGTTTTATAATTTTCAAAGTTTAATTCTTTATAGCTTTTGTGCTTGATTCAGCCACTTCTTTTTATTCAGAGGAGAGGGGAGGAGGAACCATTTTGGAACGTCTCTATGATTTGGAATAAAGGAAATTCCTCTCTACGGGTTCTGAATCTTTTGAGGTGACCACCATCGTAAAATTGAAATATATTTATGATTCGCTTCAACAAGTAGAGCTTCTTTATGAGAAAAATGTCATAAGAATTGTGAAACTGGTACCATGTTTAAAAACTGCATTGGCATTGAAATCCGTAGTGCCGATACATTTTATGCATGTTATAAAGTGAAGGAAATGTTCAAAGAAAAGTAGGTAGGATCACAAAAATAGTATGGATACTTTAAATGATAACATCGTGCAAATCCACTGCAATCTTCATAATACTTTTATCTTTGTGCTTCGTAAATGTCAAATTGAAATATTGGTGTAGCACTTTACAGGATAGATTGAAAGAATCTAAACTTTTATCCTTCTGAGTGTTTGAAGGATAATACCGCTCCGACATTTCATGTCATTTAGAGGTCAAATCGGTAAATATAATTATCCACCAATAATATAATTATAGTTATATCTCACCCATAATTTTCTGAAACTTCAGCAATTTTTGATCTATTTTCCCATTTTAAAAAACTCAAGAAAATTGCTATTTTCTTTATTTTAAGTTAACATTTTTAAACATTTTATGCACAATTTAACAGAGTAATTTCATAATCACCACTTGCGGAAAAAGCCCATTGAGAAATTTCAGTAAAACGAAAAATTTCTAAAAATCAAAAAAATTACAGAATGTTTGAAAATTTTAGTTTTCATGTAACAAATAGCTTAAAAACATTTGATGATTTTTAAAAAAAAAGACTGTTGCAGTTAGAATTCAACCCAATGCAATGCAAATTAATTTCATCAGTGCTTTACAAAACTAAAGCAACACCAAATTTCTGTAGTTTTAAGTAAAAAGAGTGCTTAATAGGAGTTCTTATAGATGTTCTCCTTTAGTTGTTCCCATAGATGTTTACCTATAAGATGTTCGTATAGATGTTCTCCTTTGAAACTTTAAATTATACTATTACGTTCTGGGTTTAACAGTATTTGTTTCTTAATTGTATTATTATTACGAGTATATCGCTACTGTTTAATGAAAAAAATAACAAATGAGCTTAAAAAAAATGTCAAAAATTCCAGTAATTTATAGCTTTGCAGTAGATAATTCAAAAAGTTTGAATTATGACTCAAATTCCATTACAGAACACACAAAACATATTCTTGAATGAATTTGCAGTGTCAAGTTAGCTAAAATATTCGATAGATTAAGTTGCTCAAAACAAATTTTATAGACTAAATAATATGTTTTGGGGTTGAGTTGTTCATTTCTATAGTTGTTGTTGTCGTATGCTATTAAGGCAAGAGGGGTGCTCTTCTTCTTGCTTTTCAGTGGCGCCATCTATGGCCGAAAATTCGACTTCTGCCACACAGATACGTCACAACCCGTTTTACAGGGAGAACACATTCATACACCCTCCATCCGCAGATCTCAATTTTGACCGATCCATTACCCCCAGAGGTATTGGTTTGTTGTGGAAACTTTGAGGACTTTATGACTTCGATAGATTTAACGTGCACCATTCACCGTTTTGTACAAGAAGAGTCTTTGTCCGGTGAGGATCGAACTCACGACCTCTTGAACATGGACCATGTTCTATCAACCAGGCTATCCTGGCCCTTTTCTATAGTTAAATGGCTATTTAATCTGTGTTTTGATGCATTGTTGTCAGTTTTTGTATAATGATTAGTTTTGAATAAAATAAAAATATCTAACTACTTTCAAGGTCTTTTTGAAATTGTTTAAAATGTCTTAGAAAGGATGCCCTTCACCATGAAGGAGATAGAATGTTTTTTATTATTTTTTAAAAGAATCTCAAATTATTACATCTGCATACACGAAATCTTTGAATGTATTATATCTCCTCATAGGCAGGACCTGATTAACCTATAGGCACACTAGGCACGTGCCTAGGGCCTACGAAATTCAGGGGCCTACGAAAAACTTGGGAGAAAAAAATTTGTTGACAAAAATAATTTTTACAACAAACTCGACAAGTCAAAATAAGTCAAACAAGTCAAAAATAATTTTTACAACAAACTCGACTTTAAAAACAACAAGTTTATTTTGCACAAAATTATGAAGATACAAATAAAAATATAATATCTTTCGATAATAAATTATTTTGCAGAATCTTATGATCTAATATATTACTTTTTTGAGATTTTTGGATTCAACGAAATAATATGCAAGAAAATTTTAGCATATATTTTGAAAAGAGGGGGGGGGGGAAGGAGGGGAGGGCCCCTAAACGGCTATGTCTAGAGCCTACGAAAGGTATAATCCGGCTCTGCTCATAGGTCATACATCAAAGTTTTACTTAATTTTACTCTCAATTGTTTATCTGCATTTTTATTGAGAAAAAGCCTCTGCAGAAAGTAAAATTACTAAATTTTATTTTTGGGGAGTTTTTCTTACCATTGTAAAAAATCTATGCATCATTTCTTGCAATCATATATTACCTAGAAACACATTACTGTTGTAATTGTAAAATACGTAATCCCAAAATGTGTAATTAATTATATTTGTATAAGATTGCGATTTCAAATTACGAATAGCAAAAGTTAAGAAAGTAAAAATATTTTTCTGATAAGCATTGGTATGTGGAGAAAGAAAACATCAAATTGTTGTCAAATCATATGAGTGATGAATGAAGTATAAAACCATCGCTTCTTCGTGTTTACAATTATTTGATGTACTTGTTTATAGTTAACATTGTTTATCTTTACTTAAATTCGTGACACTTCAAGATGAATGCTCGTCTAAATAGATTTTAATAAGGTTGTTTTAACCGATAATTCTACTTCTACATCCCTTGTTATTTATTATTAATTAATTAATTATATATAGTAGTAGTTATATCACATCCACTGAATAACTAACAAATCAATAGGGTGGTCGAATTTTTCTGAATTATTTATGGTGTAAAAAGAGTTTGCCACAAAATTTTAGAAAACTAAAAAGGAATAATAATTATTCAATAATTAAAATTTCGATAAACTAAGTTCGTTTTTGTATGTCAGTAAAATGAATAACTTTGTTTGAGATTTTTTTAATGTCTCTCTATAGTAATCATGCCATTTATGAGTTGCTTGAGTTCCAATATAAAATTCAATAATCGGGATATGTGGGGCTGTGTATCGAGGCTTCATATCTACCAGCATGTTAAATTTAATGCTATCGAAAATATGGGAATTTGCCGCCATTTGATATTAATCCAAATAATTTAGACAGGGTGGAAGTTTGGACTGATTAATGCTAAGTTCACTTTTTGCAGACTTCACCATAACTCGGAATTATCTTTTTTACAGAAATAAGAAACTTTTGCACTCAGTTATAGAATTCGTTTAGCAGAAGATATTCTTATGTCTAAGCTAGTGTTAATAAATATTAATTATTTTGTAATATTTTATTAGTAAAAGGCCTAAAAATTTATTAATCTATATTATTCTATAATTTATTTAGAATAATTTATTGTTGAAATGTTATTGTTTTTCCTTAACACTAGATTGCCCAAGGAAGTCATTTTGACACAATTTCTTAGAATTTTGTGACCTTTTGTACAGCATATAATTTTTTTATTGTTGATATTTACTAATAACTTGTTATATAACTGTAAATAATATTAAAAATTAATTTTAAACAAATTTCTTTACACATTAGTTATTCTTTCACAATCCAGTCATTTTGACTGCTTTTGGGAAATATACTATAAGTTTCAGCATTTGTAATGTTAAATATTAAAAGAAATTTCAGTATACAATCTGTCTTTAAAGACAGAAAAGTGGCGTTTGAATAGCAAAGCTAAAAATAGCATTTGCATCACTAATTTGGTTTTGTCCAGATGTTGACGTTACGTATCCAAATTAAGGCTCATTTAATTATTTTTTTTTAAGTTGTGACTTTAGATTCATAAGTCCTTAGATTCAAAGAAGGAAAGTGCTAAGAGAAAAGGATATTTTTAAGCAATGAAATAATAATATTTTTTAATTATAAATTGCTCTTCAAACTCATATGATGTAATCAGATCCAAGTTTACTTAAATAAAGCGAATAATAAATAAATTATAGAGAATAATAAAAAAAGAAGCAAATTAAGATTATCCCTCGTTTCAAAATATTAGCATATATAATTATATATTCGATACATCCATCAAGATTTCTACCTGCCATTTTTGTTAAACATAATATTTGCCATCAGAGTAATTAATCGTTTAAACACAGTTAAATAAAAAATGAGCTAATAGTTCGACTAATTATTATAAAACTTTTCTTAATAACTGACTGTATTCAAACTGAAAAGAGCTGCTATTGAAACATAGGTTAATGCTCATATTTTTCACAGCAAGAAAAATCCACATCAATTACATCGAAAATTGTAACCCGCTTTTTCGGCAAAATTAATAAGGAGAAGACATTTTTAGAAAATCATTATGTTTCCAATTCAATGCAATCATCAGAAGTTTAAGAACAAAAACGAAAATATAATTAAACTAAATTTCTAAAAAATCCTAGAGGAAACGAAAATAAAAAAATTAATCCTAATTCCAAGTTAGCGAGGGTAGAAGGCTCTAAAGAGTCGATTTCAATATCACTTTTTCAATCCACTTTTTATTTTTTTTTCAAGATCTTTATCTCTATTCGGACATTGAATATCAACATTTCCTATAAGCTAATAAAAATAAAAACAATTATACTGCCAATCACTTACTTCCGCTGTTACTCTTTTTTTAGCAAATTTTGTGTACATCTGTTATGAGGAATTTGTGAAATGACACTATTTTTGAAAGGAAGTGGGCGATCTGAACAATCGAATGAGTTAACGTTATCTGACAATCATCAACTTCGATCGAAATGACGATCAATAATTATTTTTTGTTTACAGTGGGACACTATTCATTTTAAAAAAATCTTGTTTTTCTCTTCTCTCTTTCAATTATTGAAGTTAAATTCTGCTGAATTCTATTTCGTAGAGACAGTGGGTGTTTCGAACAGCTATTTTGAAGAGCAAAGATTTAACACTTAGATTTGAATGCATTTTATCTTGTATAAAATGATGCCAACAGCCTAACGAATTCAGGTTTTTGTTGATAAGGTTAGAATAAAATCATGTTTAGATTTGATAAAGTAAAAAGTGAGCTCTCAGTTCGAGAGGATAATCAAACATGGGACACATTCCTAATGATAGATAATACTCAAGATATAGCTTTTCTGATGACACATGAAAATGTTTCAAAGTTATTTTAAATAATAAAAGGTAATGTTTGATTAGAAAGTTTGCTGCTTATTGACAGAATGTTTACCATAAATTTCGTTTTTTTTCCTTTACGGAGCAGTTGTGTAAATGACGTCACTGTTAGTCCCCGTTTAGCTTAAAACCTTTTGCTAGGCAAAAATCTTCAACAGTTTTTTCCGGTGATAGAATTATAATAATTTATTTCCTCGCCGACTGTCATAAATACGTGCCAGCTTGAAACATTATTTATCAGAGTCAAAAGATATAATTGATATTCTTTAGCAGTTTATTTTTCGATGGGGTTATAAAAATCTGATTTACTTAATTCACTACTACTTAGTTCAGAGCAATGGTCGAAAGTAGCTCACTGCAAGTTGTGAAAATACCGCTCATTTTTTTCGTATTAAGAAGTGTAGTCTGCTAATTTTTTAAAAAAATTAGTGACGTGGGTAGTGCGATGCAAAAAACAGTGTATCGATTTCCGGCAACTACTTTTAATGTTCGTTTAGAAAAGAAACACGGTTTCTCATTTTTCAAATAGTCCGTCAATGGATATACAATGAAAATGAGACTCGAATTAACTAAAGCGAGAATATTTATCCGCTGTCCGGAGGGTGTGTGATTCGACTAACATTGATTAAAATAAAATCAAAATAAGTCTGTCAAATTAGCTATTTTTAAGCTACCACTTTTTATTTTTTTTTCCATCCTGATTTTAATTTGTACGAAAGATTATGATTCTCTCAGCACAGAGTATAAAAGCGAATCCACTTCACTTTGTAAATCGCCCGTCCCGAAGGGGTAGAAAAGATTCACAAAATAAGATTTGTGTTAAGTTTTGATATTTCTCATAAGAGGATAAATACTTTTATATCTTAATTGGCTGATAAGATAAATGTACCAAGTGAAGGAAGATTGAATGCAATTTGTTGATATAATGAAGAGCTATTATCGCTTAAATAATTAATAATATTGCTTCCACTATTACTTAGATGTCAATTACTTTTATCTTATTCATCAGTCTTGTTTCTGTATCATATTGAATCATATTAATACAGATAAATCCCCGCCTTTCAAAAACAATAAAAATAAATATTATTACTCCTCTAAAAGATTCAATATTTTCCTTGATAAGTCACGTCATGTTTACTTCTGGTTTTAGTTTATTGATTTAATCTATGATTCTCGTCTTGATGTTATTTTAATGTGTGAGTCTTTCAACGTGTGATACTCGGTTTAGTAAATTCGAGTTCTCATCACTTCTTCTAAATGAATCAAAGGCTTATGCCAGTTTTTTTACAGCTAAAAAGTGTTGAGTTTTTTAGAAATTTGACAAAATGAAAATTTTAGTTTGTAGTTCTCTAGTCTCTACTGCATTTGAAAACATTTTGACAAATCCGAAACAGTTGGCATCTCTGCATGTCTAATCAATTTTATTATGTAGTTCGAAGTGAAACCATATTACTCATAAACGTTTTCTTGAGAGTATATTATAACAGTCGTTGAACAGCTTACCCAATTCTTTGGGTTGTCGACTACTCATGTTCAACTCCGTAGCCTTGTCGTTTTGAACCAATCCAGAAAACAAAGAAACTCGTAGATCAGTACTCCCAGAAGTATGACTTGTTATGGGAGCATGCTTGTTTGCCACTCGACAGATTTAACGAGCATCAGTCACCATTTACTACACAGGTTTGAAACATTTTGCAAAAATGCCGTTCCCTATTTCGGCATTGATTAAACAAGCCATCCATAGATGAGTCGTAGTTTAGGTCTGGTCTTTATTCCATGCGTCTCTCAGAGCGATGATACGAGACGTGCATATGATGACGATGGGGCTTGACAGATGACGACATGTATTCATTGATTAATAGGCATTTGTTTATATGTTTTATTAATTTATTTGTAGTGATGGTTACAATGAATACTAAATAGAATTTATATGATAAAAAATTTAATGCCACTGATTAACTGATCCACAAGCATTGTACGCGACTGGTCAATCATACATAGCGATTTTCGATGTTCTCAGACGACGGGGTCTTTTGGACCTGGTGCAGGGTTTCTTACACCAGGGGAATGAGTAACAACAACACAACACCAAGTATTGTTGTCATCGTATACACGTCTAGTCCTAGTGGTGCGATTTGTCTGGGCACCTGGGCCACGAAGCGATCCCT
Organism: Parasteatoda lunata; assembly: GCA_949128135.1. Lineage (NCBI taxonomy): Eukaryota > Metazoa > Arthropoda > Arachnida > Araneae > Theridiidae > Parasteatoda > Parasteatoda lunata. The sequence goes on from OX421973.1 coordinate 2,175,623, forward strand.
ATCCCATTCATCATGAATTTAAGTCTTTATGGTCATCAGACATTGAGGTTGCTGCATATTCACCTCAAGCACTTTTCTTGAGTAAGTAAAAATAAATAGAAATAATAATAGCAGCTTGCTCTAAACTAGGTTTGCTTCAAAAATTTTACTTTTAGATGAGTAAGAATGCGTCAGCCTGAGGAAACGCCTTCAATATTCATTTTTCAGATGGATCGATTTCAGCAGTTGTGATTTTACTCTGTAAAGTTTAGAATTTAGACCTGTAGGTGAAGCTGTGGTTGATAAGATTTGAAGTTGAGAACTATTCATTTTGATGCTTGTGATAGGAGGCGTCAGAGGTGAAATGTACCGCTATTGGTCCACAATTTTTGTTTTTACTGTAATTTTCAAAGTTAAATATATCGTTTAAATTGGCTTTACTGCATTTTGTGGCATCGTCGAAAAAATCTGCATTAAGTTTATATATGTGCTTCGATAGATTTGAGATTGTTAGATCTTTGTGGGTATTTGTATTCCGGATGAACCATCTGGCACAGTTGATTTTTTTAGAATGTTATTTTGACATTTAGTATTTTCATGAGTTGTTGACCAGGCATGTGAGGCATAGGAAAGTATTGGACGGATCATTGTTGTATAGAGCAATTTCCTTAATTTTAGAGACATATTCTGATTGTAAATTAGATGTTGTATGACTAGTATTGCTGCGTTTCTCTTGTCTATGATTCTTTTGAAATGATCATTCCATGTAGGCTTGCTGTTTATGACTAGGCTAAGGTAATTAGATTCATTAACTATTGGTATTTGAATAGTAATGAAGCGATTAATTTTACACTTAGATTTTTAGTGGTTGGTTAAAAAATGCCCAATTTAATGTGTAAAAACTGTTACATTTTAAGGGGTTTGTATTATTGTTGGAAATAAATTGTACAGTTTTTTATCTCACCACTCCTGAAAGGGTTAAAAAAAAACATTTTTCTCAATGGTAAAAAAAAAATTTACACTGGGGAACACATTTTTTAATCAACATGTTCTTACTTAATTCGGGTGTGTGGATTTCAATTCTAAAATTAGTTTTTGAAAAGCAACAGATTTTTTTTCAAAATGATATTTTTAGTTTATTTTTTAATCTGAATGTAAAAGTTTATAATGAATACATAGGTATATAAACATATCTTCGCATTTGTTTGCTCCTTTGAAAATAACACTTGAGACAAGAAACATATGACCTTAATGTATCACATCATGAATGCACTATTGTCTTCTTTCCTCCACTCCCTACATAGAAGAGAAGTGAGGACACTTAGTATTCACTCGAGAGAATTTTAAAATATCCTGGTTAGTATTGAATTGCATAAAAACTTGCATAGAGAAACCGATTCAAATTTGAAATCAACGACACGAAAGATCGGTTCAAAAATCTCATGGAACAGAAAACAAGAAATAATTTGTTCCCGAGTCTCAATTGTCAGGATTAATTCCTTTCAATTTGTCAGTATTTAAAAATTTCACTAAATCCTCATCAAGTCTTTTATTTTTGAATTATTCACGCATTGATCTTGAAAAGCATCTAATATAAAAGTTATTAAATCAAATATTAGGTTAACAGCTATGAAACAGAAAAATAAGTTATAGGATTACATTATTATACAAATACATTTAAATTCTAAAATTTAATCGAAGTTATAAACAAATTTCGTAAAAAAGTACTTTAATTTCTAACAACTTCATTTTATTTCCTGATTTTTATTTTTTATTTATTTATTTATTTATTTATTTTTAAACGGAGTCAATTGGCTTTTCCGTTAAAAATAGTAACATGCTCTGCAAACCCCGTCAGATATTCTTTTTCCAAGTTCTATAAACTATTTAATGAATGCCGTTAATATATTTTTAAAGACGTCAGTACATAATATAGTGGTATATCCACCCATTCACAAATGATGTTTAATAGCGTTTTTGGTATGCGGGTCTACATAGTATACTCCCTTTTTACTTGAAACATAATCAAAACTGAAGGGGGAGGTTTGGGTGAAAACTTATTTCCTCTCTATTAAAAATTATGTATTTTCGTTTTGTTTTCAGAACATTTAGTAGACTTTAATAATCTTAGTTTTAATGTTATTGTGTATTATAATTATGCATACCGTCAGATGGGGTGACTTTGTGCAGGAATTTTCAGTTTTCCAACTTTGACCTAATAAAAAAATAGTTAAAAGATGCTGAATTGTTCAGCATCTAATCTAAAATTTGTTGTTAGCCATCTGGGAAGTAATTGCACGTAGTTAAGAGCTGATTTAAAATTTTTATTATTTGTAATTAATCAATTAGTCGAATGCACAAAGTCACCCCGGGATGGGGTGACTTTGTGCAATGCAAACAAATAATGACTTAGTTCAGTTATTTTCATTCACTTTGACTTAAAATCATTTAATAAACAATATTTAACATTGTTAACGTGCACTACAAGTATATTACATATAAATACGTACTATGTATAAACAAATCTACTTAAGATGAACATAAAAATTTACTTTTTAGATTTTTTAACATTTTTAGAATTTCTCTTATTAATTAAATCTTAGTTAACTTTTTTTATGATTTTCTGGTACAATCAAACATTTGATATGAATGAACAGTTGAATGAATTCCCTCATTTATCGCCCCCAAATTGCCTCTTACTCTGCAACTCGAAATGACCCTCTCTTATTAACAGGAACGGGTGCGTTTATCAACCTAACAATATCCTCAATTTTGCAGGCTTCTGGTTTTTCGCTTTTAGGCCACTTCCAACATTTGAGACTCTTCTCCATACAAATTACTTTGACATCTCGGTTGGTCTTATCGATGACGAGCACTTTTCCTGGAAACAATTCTCCCTCGTAGGTCAAGATCAGATGCCCACCAACCTTGATGTCCTGAAACTTAGGTTTTTTGTAAGGCACTTCTTCATCTTCATCATCATCCGAACTTGAATCTCGTTGTTGCCGAGTTCTTTTTTGACCGGACTTTGAAGGAACTGCAGCATCAAAATCTTGAAAATCTTCTGAGCTAACACTCTTGCCCGGTGGCGCGTTCATCTTCTTCTTTCTTTTTTCAGCACCAGGATTTTCTGTGTACCGCATTTCTTTCAAGTGAGAAATGAACACCTCTGAAATCGCCTCGTTAATCACCATGACATCTTCAACAGGAAGTTTATCCAACACCTTGTTCCTTTCCAAAGGGAAAATTCCTGTTGCGCGAAAGCCTGACTTAAGATTTTCAGATGACATTTCAATGTTTGTGATCAACTTGTTCAACAAACGAGGAAACTGACATTTATCCAAACTCGTAGCGTCTTTTCCTTTGGCTGTAGATTTCCACTGCGTCAAAATTTTTCGCCATTCTTTTTTGAGCGGAGCGAAAAAGGCAACATCCAATGGCTGTAGGAGATGAGTCGAATTAGGTGGAAGAAATATGACGTTGATGTCATTGTCCTCACAAAGTTTCAGGACTCGCAGAGACATGTGACTTGACACATTATTGCCAATCAAAATTTTCTTTCCCTCAAGTCGTCGAACATTTGGGATAAAAAGTTTCTCGACCCAGTCCTCGAAAGTATTTAGATCAAACCATCCAGACTTGGTACGATTGTAACGTGCCCTTTTCGGTCCACCCAGAATCCACAAATCATACACGCTGTTCGCTTTGTACACGACGTAAGGAGGAAGAATGCGTCCTGACGCACTGCCACAAAACATCAACGAGATGCTGCTTTTCGACGAATTCATGAGACGCTTAGGGTCCCTCGAAGTCCGCTTAACTATGACCTTCTTTGACCCAGGATTATCAGACAGATTAGTCTCGTCATAGTTGAAAATGTTGCTTGCAGGGACACCTTCGATTTCCGGAGCGATGTGGTCAAAGAAGTCATTCACAATCGTGCGTGAGATGTTCGCTCGGTTCAGCTTGATGTTTGCTGCAAGTCTCTCTTTCAAAACTTCTGACTGCCTGTCAATGAACCCTCTCGCCCAGTCGTCACCTGGCATGTTGTCTTTGAACTTAGGAACAATTCGGCTCTGCCTATCCAAGTAATCTTTGACGACGTACCGAAGATCTGTCCGATCAAGAGGAAAACCCCATTCAGCCATCGTTGTACAATACTGCGAAAAATATCCCTCTTCATCCTGGGTCAATAACACTTGACCACCTACACAAAACATAGTTTAGTATCAATGAAAATATCTTAAACAATAAACATATGGAAATTGAAATGAAAAATAACAATATGAAATTGAAAAATAATATTCACCGTGAGATTTCGAATGCTTCGTATGAATTTTGTTCGAAATCGTATTTCGGTGAATTCCGAACTTTTTTGACGCTTTCGAAACGCATAAACCGTTTTTTACTTTAGTCAAACATTTTTCTAACTCTTCTTTGGTGTAATCACAAAAATTTCTTGCTCCAGGCTTTCTTTTATAAGTCCTTGGCATGTTTTTCTCTGAAATTTTTTTTTTCACAAAGTCACCCCAGGATGCATTTTTTTTTTATTAATTATTAAATAACTAGCATTATAATAATTAAAAAAAATTATGCATGATTTTTTATCTCAATTGATAGGGCTTTTAAAGTATAACTTACCTTCCTGGCCAGGATAACTAGAACTTCTTCAACCAAGCAGACTTCCCAAGCAGACTTCGATTTTGCGACGTTAAAAAATTTGAAACTGTTGTCACTTGAGCTCTCAATTTTCCAAGAACGATGATGTTTACATTGCCAGTTCTTGGTAAACTATTAGTTCGTTATGTTGGCAACTCAAATCAGTTGATACCGAGCTTTAAAAAAATCCCACTAGATGGCACGACGCAAAACTTGAAAAAAAGCCAGTTTGCACAAAGTCACCCCTCGTTGCACAAAGTCACCCCATCTGATGGTAGGTTTTTCACTTTCTGTTAAATCCTAAGTTGTCATTAAAGATCATTTGTACGTTATTATTACCAAAAATATTATATTCTGTCTTGATTCTTTTGCTGTCGAACTAATTCAAAAGCTTATTGTCAAATATTATACATATTTTAGAAAAAAAACCCTATTAGGTTTTTGGACGCACCCACTAATCGCCTCATGTGGCTATCAGATTCGCTTTGCAAATGTATCCGTTCGTTGATCCAGAGCCTGACTATGGCAGGGGCATACGGACCCCCAAATCGAATAGAAGGTTTATTTTACTGTCTTTCTTTATTGAACTTTTTTTAAACAAAATATCAGTACAGTGTAAAATCCTTCAGATTTATGTTAGCTTCTTCATTAATCTATAGTATGAACACAATCTATATTTCGTAAATCCATGGCTTTCTAGGGCGGAATTAAGCTAACTTTTCTCAATGACGATGGACAGATTTGGCCAATCAAAAGCCTATATTTCTGCATATCGCAAAATGCGATATGTTTACAAAAATACATGCTTCTGGTTGGCCTAATTGAATTTTTCGCAGCTAGATGACAAAGTTGACAATCAGAAAACTGCATTCGACATGATGGACATAGAATTGTCAAAAAATCGATAGAACAATATTTCACGATAGAACAATATTTTGTTGCACCATTGGAGGAGACTTAATATCTAATTTAGGTCAGCCAATTTTCAATTCTGTCAATTTTCTTGTTATCCATAATGAGGAGAAAAATTTAAATACCTCCACAAAGTTCGATTCTTAATTACTGAAGTAGTGAAGCAGAGGCAATGAAGTTTTTTGCTCCAATTAGCCTTTCTCCCTTCACAGAATTACTCAAGGTGCTGGACACTTTTTTACCAAAAATCTCTTTTTATATTCATCATCTTTCTTATTTTTAAATGTGGGGGTAATAAGTACAATGATATCGTGAACTCGTGATACTATTTTAACTGAAAACGTTCTAGTGAGTCGAGTAAAGAAAAAATTGTTAAAGTTTAAATCAGGGAGTTATTTAGATTGATACATGCTTCTCACCTCCCACAGATAAAAATTGTATTTTCGTTTTAAATGGGTCCCTACTTATTATTTATTTTTTTTTTTTGCAAATAAATTAATTTTATAATTAATTTTATTTATAAAGAGTTAGAGAATTATTTCCTTTCTCCCTAACATCAGCTAACCTTTCCATAGTTTGTTTGCAATTTATATTCTGAAAAAAATAATAGTGTACTCATTATTTCATAAAATGCTCCCAATGCATATTTTATATTTTTCACGTTTAGACTGTTTCATTTTTTTAAAAATGAAACTCAGAGATTTTCGTTGGAAACCCTTTCATTTGCATTGTTACGCAAGAAAAACATCTTTTCCTCACTCTAAAATGCTCCTTTGAAAACAGTTATCTACCATAATAAGGAAATGAGCGGTGATCCTAATAGGACATCTTTAAAAACGACTTGAAAAAAATTTAGAGCGGGGAGGACGTGGCAGAGGTTTCTCTAATGGAGCATAATGGGATCATCATTGTGACAAGGAGAAAAAAAAAGACACGCGTATAAATTAATTTGGTTTACAAATAGGTGGTAAACTGAAGAAACCATGAAAGTATGTCTGCCAAATTTAAACGCTTAATTTGAAGCATTTTAACGGGGAATTCAATTATCGCAATTATTCTGTAATTAGCCGATGTTTTGAAAGCAACTGAAATTCTTATTTTTTAACTCTAATTTATACTAAAAGTCACAGGCTAATAGATGTTGAGGTTAGTGTCCCCTCATATATGTTTTTTTAAAAATTTTATATTGAATTTTTTATCAATATTCTAATAGTTGAATCTGTATATATTCACATATTTGCAAACTGACATCGATAAAAATATATACGACCCTAATTGCTATTATTAAGATTGTTAAGAAATTGTATTTTTTTCCTTTTGAATGAATAAAAAATCAATTTTTTAATATATATATATATATATATATATATATATATATATATATATATATATATATATATATATATATATATATTAGAAAATAATTACATTTATTACGAAAGCTTAATGCTATTTATTATTTGGTCGGCTACTTATTATTGTGTAATTACAACATTTCACCTTAGCTTCTTCTTCTGTATAATTATGTATTTTTTTTGTTTTTGTTTTATAGAATGTCTTTATCAAGGGAAATATTATGACGTGGGTCACGTGATTAAAATCAATTGCAACAAATGGTATGTGAGTATAAAATTTTTTTAAAAACACGTAATTACTCTAATTTGACGAAATACTTTTCCTTTCGTTTTGTTCCCGTTTTTTTCTAGAAAGTAAAAGTACATTTGTTTTTTCTATTATACTTCAGAAGTATCTGCAGATAACGTATGAGTTCCGATAAGAAAGAAAGTGTTAAAAAGCAATTTTGATGTCATTGAGGGTGCGATCAAACGAGAGAGCACACAGTTGATGTTAAAACGGGTTCTTCTACAAAGATATTCGAGTGTTAAAAGCTTTCTTTTAATAATAAACTTATTCAAATGTGATTATGTACTCTTTTATATATATAAAAAATTCTAATTGTGTATGTTCAAAATGAAATTTTAGCTCTTCCCCTAGTAAATAAAAATTATAAAATTCTCTCAAATATAAGGAACTTGTAAAATATTATTTTGCCTAAAACAAACTCTATTTCAAATAGGAGGAAGAACTTATTTTTAAATGTGAAATTCTCAAAAGTTTCCTTAAATGTTACTTCTTTTCCTTGTTTGACAGAAGTCATTTGTGAAGTTTTTATTTTTTTAGTGGTAGTTTAATTCATATAACAATTTTATAGATCGTTCATACGAGTTAATTAGAATGCGGCAATGAAGAAGTTATTGTGATAATTATTTTCACTCATTCAAAAACATTGTCATTTTACCCAAGAGATGATTTTCATAAGGTTTTACTTGTTATAATTACCTTCAACGGTGTCATAAAGTTGAAACCTGGAGACCTGACTGTCCATAAAAATTAACTATCTATTTAAATGAAATCAGGGCCAGCAGTAGCTTACAGAGGTGAACATATATCTTCAAGACATTACCCTTCTATCTCAAACCAAAGCTTTCCTCCCAAAGGTATAGAAAAGTGTTCAGTTATTAAGCTAGAACTAGAAGCCTGCAGTTATTCAATCGGCCTACACCATAGAGCCTCGATTGGTATATATGATTGATTTTTCGAGTAATTCACTGCAGATAATTCAAATGGTTTATACTTTTGAATGGAGGAAAACAAAAACCTTCCAAGAACCGAAAAATCGAGGAAAGTGGGTGGTCTTTACAGGCTTCTTGTTGAATGGCTCCCCACAGCAATCCATGCTTTTTAGAAAGACACTTTGCCTGGTTTGAGCATAGGTGCGAAGTCTTAATGTTTGCTTCTAAGTGGCTCAGTTTACCCTTATTTCGTCACAATGGACGACAACGCGTGGCCTGCTTACGCCGCCTGGCAAATATTTTTCAGGAAAATGAAAGTATTCACTAGATGGATTAGTTAGCCAGGCTTCCAGATCTCAACCCTATAGAGCATATCTGTGAGGGAGAGCAATATTAAATCGCCGTCCCCCTCTGAAAATCAAATGGATGGAAAACATAACTGCATCAGTTTTTAAACTCTTTGAGCACATGAAATCCCGTTGTGAAACCTATATAAAACCAAAACCTAAGAGGGGGTCATAGCATGCATCAGTATCTCTCTCTTTCAATGCTGGTATCAGTAACCGCTATTTCATAATTTCTGATTGCAATGAATGTTACGCACGAACATTCAAGTGCATTATAATTATTTAATTGTTAGTTTGTTACTGTTATATTAACCTATGTTTACATTTTATTTCATTAACTCTCGCTTAGTTGATTTGGAAATAGTTGACCCAATCTGAAAATTCTCTTCATATTGAACACGAGTGTGTTTATGAAAAATGTTAAATGCATGTAGTAACAAATACAAATGCACGTAGACAAATCATGTCCTTTTTTAATGTCCTTTTTTCATGTGCATACAAATCATGTCTTTTTTTAAAACAATGGAAGACAATTATATTTTATTGTATCCATTTAGTTTTATTTGGGTTCAATACGAAGAATAATTCTTTTTGTTAGTCAGTGAACCTTTTAATTCAGGGTTTAACATTAAATAGCTGGACTTTTCAAAATTTAAAATATATATATACATCGTTTTAAAAAATAAGACGGAAAAGAAAAAAAAATCTAGCAGTAAAATCATTTCATTCATTCTTTGAAGGAGTAACAAACACTTTTACTTTTCTTTTTTATGAACTATCCACCGTTATATGCTTTTTCTCGAGTAAGAAACAGTCTTTTACATGCTCTTTAATTGTAAAAGAAGAAGAAAAAATCGTGGATATTTTAAACATGCCGAAAACAAGTTAAAATGAAATAATTTTTGGTCCAGTTCATAGTTTTTTTTGTCTTAATATATGAGCTTTCAACATTGATCGAAAACAGTCACCTGGGGAGCAACCCCTCTGAAACTGCAGATCCTTTGAAGCTAACTGGTACATATATAATAGGTTCCTATAGGTATCGATTGTAAACAGCTTAAAATTGTTTTATTTTAATTTTATTTTGGTATTGCTCAGAGCATATAAATATTTTGAGCGCTTGCATTAGTACTTCTCCAAATCTATTTCTTGCAATGCATCCAAATTTGTGTTCAAAAAGGCTTACAGTCGAGTTGTGTTCTCAAAGTAACCCTTTATACCCTCCATTAATTAACTACAGAGTGGGTGTTATCTTAACACGACTAACTTAATTAATTTATGGGTATGGACTATTCAACTGCGTCAGCAACAATTTAAAAAAATAACCACTCCATAAATGATGGCAGACAAGGTTTTCATTTGAACTTTTGCAAGTCGTAGTTTTTAAAATGAAATCTTTCCCCACGGAGAGAAACAATAAATGTTAAATTTTAACTACTGTACAATTAAGCAATAGGCTGGTGCTTAATCAAAGAAAAGTGGAAACTATAAGGACCTACAGGGACCGAACAAAAATATCGAAACAGCCTTTCTTAGAGCTGCAACTCATTGACAGTTGACAAAAACATTTATATATGAAAAACCATTTCAGTTTCGAATTTTTTAAACGGAGAGGGAAAACTAATATTAAAAAGCATTTAATAATCATAAAAAAAGGATAACTTAAGAGAGTAATAAATAGTCTTTCATACTGTTACACATGTACGATAATGGAAGAGACACTTTCAGTTTTTATTATTTTTTGAATTTCTCAAGAGGACTATTTTATAATTTTAGAAATCATGCGATTTTTCATATTTTCCAACAAAGCTTAAAGCAAGCTTTCAAGGGTATTAGGGACCGACAATAAAATACGAAAGAAAACAACTATTTTTGAACACCCTATTTTGTCACCAGGAAATAAGCTTATAACTTAAATCGATTATTTTGGTTGTTTTTTGCAATGCCTGCATAAAATATTGAAATTAAATTTTTATGGTAAATTATTATATTACATTAGATTAAATATTTATGGATAGATAAGCATTTTTATTAAAAAAAAAACCTAATTTTTGTGTGTTATGTGTTTTTGGCTATAACTTTAAAAATATTCCGTGAAATTAAACAAAATTTTTCGAGCAATTTAAAATTGATTACATACATTTTGAATTTTATTTTGTTATACTTAAAAACATAATTTTTACAAAAGACCTCCAATAATGTTTCCCTGTGGTCAACTCACACAAAAGAGTTTAAATTGCCTTTAATGCTATTTAACCTCTTCAGTGAAATTTCATTATGTAACTTAATAATAAAGAAAATTTTCTGAAAAAGTTTTTGTTTTCTTGGCAATTTATAGAAGTATAAAGGATCGAGAGAGTTCATGAAAATCATTTCATTCGAAATATGTCCTCAAATGTGGCCATTTTAACACGGGTTGGATAAGAATAGCGGACTCAACATAAGAAATATTTTCATTACTAAAATAAATGTTAGTGAATAAATAAATCATTTGAAATATTTTGCAGCACGTGTCAACAGAAAGAAGCCGCAGAATTCGATTTTGTTTGTGAGCAGAATGTTTGTCTTGTGAGGCCGGAATTTATAACAGCCATCAACGACGCTAGACAAGGGTAATTATACAACGCTTATTCCAATTTTTTCCCAATTATTTTATAATGAAATCTAGGCTTCTGTATAATGACAAGGAACATGGCCCTCTTAATGCTATAGTAGATGCAGTCACTTCCCACAAAAGAGTTTTCTTTATTTATGATTGTAAAAAGATTTTTTTTTACAAAAAAGTAACATTTATTTATTAAATTTTAAGAAAATATGAAAACAGAGATGCCAACTACTCCGCTTTCTGCACAAGTTTTAATAAATTGGTAACGAGTTTAATAGTAGAACTTGTAGAATAAGGTTAATTCTTTAAAAATATCAGCACAATAAAATTGCATTTCATAAGATACTTTGAATTTTTGACATGAAAAATTACTCTTTATGAAAAACACTAAACTAAAAATAACTTAAATTTCGTTATCACCTGAAAATATAATTTTACGAAGCGGAGCAAGTTGGCATCTCTGTGAAAAGAATGTTAGTTGTTACTAAAACCATCTTTAAATATAAATTAGCTTCCATTTTTTTAAGTCTTGATGCGATGTTCAAGTGTAGAAACTTGTAGAGAGACTGTTAAACACTTCATTGGAAATGTAAAACTTTTTTTTTTCTTCTTTAACTGAATAAAATTTTTTTATCCCCCAGTTCCTAAAAGCATTCCAATTATAAACTGTAAATTTTCATATATACGGAATGTACACAGTAATTTAAATAAATTATTTGATAACAATTCCTTATTTAAAATTTAATGTATCTTAAAAATACCAAATACCGTCTGTACCAATTTATTAGCATATTTGAGGTTACCCACTTCAAACCATTAAGATTGAGTCCTAAAACGTGAAAATCGAATCATTAGATCAAAAGTTATTCAGGGTGGTTCATTCTTTTTCCTGTGGCGCACTGTACATATTTGTTTGCACTAAGTTTCTTCTTGCAACAGTTTTTAAAAAGCTCCGTGCCATGGCTTCACATCCTAATAAAAAATTTTTTTTTATAATTGTTGATATATAAGGGTATGCAAAAAACTTATAGTGTTCCTACAAAATAAATCTTGATAATGAAGCACTTGTGTTACCACTTTAGGCAAAAGGAATAAGAGGAAGAACTGGACATAAAAATATTTCCTTTATAGCAGGTGTGGAATTAAAGAATCCCTGAATCTTTTGCACTTCGAGTACTTTAAAATGCTGTTTCATTTATTTAACATATACAAAGGTGGGCAAAAATATGCTTCCGTGTAAACAATTTTTGTTTCAGCAGCAAATGTTTCGGAAACAAGGTAAAACTGTTGGCACCATTTGTTACCATTGTTGCACCATAACTTATCCATTCGGATCGATCAAAATGAGAAGATAAAACTCTTTTGGATTTTCAATACCACTTTATTAAGAGAGCATTCTAATAGAGGTATTGGAATGATTCTGTGCGAAGCGTGGGCCCGCCGGAACCCTGGATCCTTCTACCTTGACAAAGGTTTATAAGCCTAAATTGAGCACACAATGTATGTCATTCGAATAAAGCAATTCTTTGCTTTAAATAGTAAAATGAAACAAAAAAGTTAGTAAAGGATCGTTTCATTGATTTTTGCTATTTCACCACTTAATACAGGCATCCGTGGAATGCAAAAGGACAAACTATTTACTTTTCTCGTATTAAATGATATATATAGCTATACTATATGATAAATAACCGTAAAAAAATCTTGGTAGTCATTGATGTTTAAGCTTTTCCCCAAAACAAGCAATACTATGATAATTTTTTCCTCCTTATGGATGCTTACAGTTTAGAGTCGAGCAAAAATGGGTAAATGCTTAGCAACCACTTAATTTATAGAGTAGATCTTTTCTTGATATTTCTCTCAAAATGTATTTCTGGGTGATTTTTACATGACAGCGATAATCAGTACGAAAATATAAAAAGTGGTAACGGTCTGACTTATGTAAAAAAGTATGATTTTTGCGTTACTTTTAATTCTTACAGAATGTAATGTTATTTTTTGGAATTAATATTGGGAATAAGTCGACAGAAGTAAATGGATTTATTCTGATTGATATAAGCATTATTTATAAAAGTTTCTTGTTTCAGATGGCGAGCGAGTAATTACAGTTTCTTTTATGGCAAAACATTGGAAGAAGGAATGAAGCATCGATTGGGTACATTCAAGCCATCCCGAACGGTTTGTTTATTCATAAACATTTCCATTTTGTAATTTAATTTATTTTAAAAATAATTAAAAAACATTTTAATGATAAAATAAATTTTATGGGTGCACATTATTCAAATGCATATCGAAATTGCCCCAACAACAAATAATGACAAAATATTTTCACTAAAATAAAATCTAGCAGCAGAGTGGGCAGGGTTTCTTGAGTCCTGAGAAATAAAAATGTTGCACAATTTATGATGAATACAAATAACTATCCTTTACCCTGTAAGTTGAATTTAAAAAAAAATATTTCTTAGCATAAGTATGTTATGAAGAATAAGTTGTATAGTTAGGCGTAAATTGTTTAAAAGTGAAACGGTTTCACTAACACAAACACATTATTTTCTTTCAAGAACTAAATAAAACCAGCATGCTATCTGCAAGTGTTAAGGAAAAAAAAATGGGAATAAGTCACTTTTTTAAAATCAATTTTAGAGCGAAATAATAACGCGTATTAATTTCCTTGTTTTAGCATAATATTTAAGCAATTAAAAATATGTAATGTTAAACTAAGCCATACATTCATAATTTAAAAATTAAGTCAAGCTGTGCGCAAAAAAAAAAAAAAAAGAAAAAGAAAAAAAAAACGGAATATCCTGAATAATTTTTGATCTAATGATTGAATATTCAAATAGTAGTCTCATAGTAATTTTCATGTCTTTTATTTTTCTTTCTTTCTTTTTTTTTTTTTTCGGGTTTGGATTTTTTTTTCCTCAAAATGGTTGCCCAATCTGGGAAATATCGTTGTAATAGTTTGATCAGGAGTGCGGTCCAACCCTTTGGACCGCTCTCAAGAATTGGACCCCCCTTTATGTTAATTTTACTTTTTACGTATTTCCCCATATCTCTAAACTTTTTAAAGCGAACTGAAAATTTTTGAACACCATTATAAAATTCGTTTATTCAAAGATAATGCCATACAAAAAATTATTTTAATAACTATTTATTATTTTTTTATTTTATTTATACAAAACATTTTTGATTCGTAACTTATACAAAGGTTTAGCATTATTTTAAATAGTGAAATTTTGTAAGGCAAAATACGAAATTTGAACAAAATCGGTTGAATAGCTTCTGAGAAATATACTACTTTATTTAAATTCGATTTCTAATATTTTTAAGGTCATCCCCTTAAGAGATTAAGTCCAAGTAGGTGAAGATCCGCTCCCGAAATCAAGAGTTATTCAAGTGCCCCCATACATGATCCTTACGATTCTTACTGGACAATATTATCAACAAAATGGGTCGAATAGTTCCTGAGAAATTGAATTTTAAAAAAGTCAGTTACTTAAAATTCGATTTCTCAGGATTTATATGACCGATTTTGCTTACATTTTGTATTTTGCTACATAACAAACATTCCATTCTTCAAAATGATATAAATAATTTTTATACCTTACAATTAAAATTATTTTCGACCATTCTTAAATAGAATAATAAAAAATATTAAATATTTACTAAAAGTCTTTTTTTTTGCATGGAACTATCTTCAGAAAAACGAATTTTATAATTGTGTGTGAAAAATTTTCAATTCGCTTCTCGAGATGTTACGAAATACGCAAAAAGTAAAATTAACATTAAGGGATCTAAACTTTAGATTGCTCACCTCATCAAACTTTGGGGACCTTATTTCTCAGATTGTGGCTACTCCCTACATTTAGTGGGTCAGAAATCCGAATCTGTTGAAAAAATAGTATGTTTAGTTCGAAAAAGTGCGTTTCTATGTCTGATATTATAGCGTAAAATATCGTCAGCACTAATTAATGAGTCTATTTGAGGTCACTCGAACCATTAAGAATAAAATCTAGAACGTGAAGATCTGATTATTAGATCAAAAGTTATTCCAGGTGGTCCGTTTTTTTTCTTCTTCTTCCTTTTTTTGCGCACTGTACTAACTTTTTTCACCAAAGTGTTTTTCGTATATAAACCAATTTTCTATTTGGGTACGAATTAAGAATTAAAAATTTCATTATTTAAAAGTGCAGCAATTCTATGCGTGGCCAATAGTAGGTTTAAAAAAACATATCGAGTGCAAAGGGCATCCAAATGCATTATGCAAGACCTTCAGTGAACTTATGTATTAAACAGACTAAGATTGAGTCCTACAACGTGAAAATCCGATGATTAGGGATCAAAAATTATTCAGGGTAGTTCGTTTTTTTTTTTTTTTTTTTTTCTGCGCACTGTACATATGAAAGTTAACAAGACCATTCTTTACTTTTAGATCATCGGCAGTAAACATAAGTTTTTGCAAGCATCTAAAATTTATTTCTCTTTTTTCCTTTTTCACTAACACAAGATGAATAAGGTTTATATCGTATTCAATATATTTGTGTTTCGATTTTCATTTAGCTCTTTTGGTTCGTCTTGTAGATTTGCAAAACCCATTATGGTAGTCAATTTGAAGGGTTCGGGACACTATAATAAGCTGTATTTTCAAATTATTCAGGGAAAAAAGATACTTTTTCTATTCTTTTTTTTGTGAAAAAGGGCGCTTTTTCTATGCAAGGAATAAGATGTTTTTGTGTATCGTGCTGTTATCTAATGGAAGTTTCGGAAGTAATTATCATCTTGAAACAATACTTAGGAACAATTTGATGTAAAAATTTCAGAAGAGTGGATTATCCGGACACCCCAACGACTACAGGGATGCTCCGCAAAAGTTTTAATAAATTGATAGCGAATGAAATAGTAAAAACTTGTAGAATAAAGTAGAATAGTGCAAAAGTTTTAATAAATTGATAACGAAAGAAATAGTAAAAACTTGTAATAACTCTTTATAAGATGAGTCACTGCTATAACGTTGCATTTAATACGATACAGTAAAACTTGTGTAAGTTGACCACTCATGGTGCATTGTTTTAGTGGTCAACTTAGACAAGTGGTCAACTTATACAGGGGGCGGGTCATTGTTTACTTTTTCATTTCCTATATCATGTTGCTATATATTTAAAAATTTTTTTTATTTGACTTAAAAATTTTATTTAGCAAATAACCAAATGAATATCTTAAGAAATGTGTTTAAACCTGAATGAACTTCAATTTGTTACATATACATAATTCTAATATTTAACTAACTTTTTTAAAAAATTATTTCGTTGACCATCTGGGGAAACTGTAGGGGGTCAAAAGCTGACCCCCTACAGTTTCCCCAGATGGTCAACTCACAAAAGGGTTTAGATTAGCTTTTTACACTATTTCACCAAACAAGTGAAATTTTAACATACATTGCAAAATGACAGAACATTTTCGGAATTTTTTTTCTTCTGGTGACAAAATTGACTTATTTCAGTGGTCAACATACAAGATAGACAGGTGGTCAAGTTACAAAGGTTTTGCTTCTTTATATTATATAGGAAAAATTCCGTTCTTGATAATAGAGGTCAACTTATGCAGGTGCCCAACTTACAAGGGTGCAAGGTTTCACTGTACTTCGAATTTTTGATATGTAGTGGTGGAAATATCACTAACCTAAAAATAACTTAAATTTTGTTACCACTAGAAAAAATCTTTTTTACAAAGCGGCATCTCTGCTACTATCGAATTTCAATTGTTTGGTGCGGTCTGTGAGGAATAAAGATTATTGAAGTCTCGACTTGTCATTGATGTCATGCTGGTCTGGGATGCCGATAGCTGATGCTGGTCATGCTCTACTGATGTCCTCTTCTCACTTGCTATGCCAGTCATACTGAATTGATGCTGATTATCCTGAACGTTACAAGGTGAGTGATACTGATTTTGATCTCGTCAGGTTCCTGAGTCGGGAAAGACAATACTGCCAACTCACCATTTTGATGTCTAGATTTTGAGCCCGCCATTTTGTTTTTTCAAGTCATGCCGTATCATAAAACAGCTCGTGGTGTAAAGGTCTCACTCTCTGGTCGTAATTCACCGTCGCATTGCAAAGAATCCACGTCATTAGAAGAAATCATTGCTACTAGTGGGATTTCAAAAAAATATTTTCCATCAATTGAACATGAACATATTGACGATCTTGTAGAGTTTTACACCCAGTTTGATACAGAGGAGCTGATTCATTTAGATAAATTATTTAGCAAAGTGCTCATTCAAATAAGATCAAGTTACCCTGGAGACTATGAATACTCGTTCTTCCTAAAATTGACAAATGCAGCTTATCACGTTAGATGGAAGAGGAAAAATTTTCAAGCAGAAGAAATCAAGATGAATGAAAAATCCATTCAAGTCGAATCAATAATTACTGAAACTAATCCAAACACTGAAGCATTAACCACGGAAAATAAAGATGAAAACCTGAATACAACACTGAATACAGAAACTGACACAGACATCAATATTAACAATAATTCAGAGCCACCAACAAAGAAAAGAATAAAGAAGAAGAAAAAGCAAAATGCAGTCAAAATAATTGAAGGTAATTCTACACTCATGTCTACAAACAGCTGTCCTTCTTCTAGCCAACATAACTCAACATATGACGCCACTATCTTGCCGACAACAAAACCTAAGGAGGATACCGACAAAGTACGGGATCTGCCCAGCAAACCTGAAATAACACCGCAAGCCAGATTTATTAAGGTTTTGGTCCGGGGCTTGCCTGTGGACTTTAATACAGATGTCATCAATACAGAATTTCAGAAAAACAATATTGAAACCTTTAAAATAGTGCAGTTTAAGAAGAGAATGGGAGAGGCCTATCGGCTCCTACCACTTTTTCTCATAATCCTAACATCAAAAGCGAATCACCATAGAGTATTCGTAGTCAACAACATACAGCAGATCCCGATCAAAATCGAACGATATCGAGGTGGTCGTGGACTTATACAATGTTACAACTGCCAAAATTATGGACATACTCAAAGCCACTGCAATGCACCTGCAAGGTGTGTAAAATGCGCTGAAAACCACAGGTCTCATGAATGCGACAAAGACAGAACAACGCCTCCAAAATGCTGTAATTGTACCAAAAACCACACAGCCAACTATACTGGGTGCGAGACCTAACCCAGCAGAAGGAGCCCTCGAGCAACATCAAATTCGACGCCTAAACTTGCTCACCGATTAGTGTCATTAATCAAAGAATTACAGGAATTGCTCAAAAATGAAGAAGTGCTCCACCATCGGGGAAACATCTCAATCTCAGT
Organism: Parasteatoda lunata; assembly: GCA_949128135.1. NCBI lineage: Eukaryota > Metazoa > Arthropoda > Arachnida > Araneae > Theridiidae > Parasteatoda > Parasteatoda lunata. The sequence goes on from OX421973.1 coordinate 2,194,026, forward strand.
GAGTTCTGATTTTATTTTTAAGACTCTCAAGTTAAATTCACTGAACTTTTCAAAGCAGAGTTTTACTTCAGTTAAATTTTATTCCAATTTATTTTCTGATATAGCCAATTTAAACATATATATTTATCAATTTATACACGTTAAATTCTTTTGCAAATTCTATTGTAGTTAATGAGCAATATTTCTCTGATAAAATATATTTACTGCATTTTCTCCAAATATGCTATTTTATCATGTATCAAGGTATGATTTATCTATTTTCATCAATTATGTCTTTCATTTTTCAAAATTCATTGTACAAATCAAATTATGTTTCATCTTTATTTTTAATCTACAATCAATATTTCTAATGTTATGTAAAAACGTCAATTTGTGATATTGAATTTTTTCATTGTTTTATTTCACAAGCAAACGGCTTGATATTTTTATGGATACCACAATGTCTGCCAAATCAACGTATTTTATCTGACTGTTTGTAATTTTATGATGAATGGGATAGGGGCCGCTTCGCGCCCCAGGTGCCCAGTTTATTTAAATAAAGAAAGAAAGAATTTCAATTGTTTCAGAATACCTTTGGAAGCAAGGTTATAATGCATTCATATTTTATTATTTGTAGTGGCGACATACTTCTGAAAAATAAAGTTGTGTACATGCCTTTTGAACTTAGTTATTCGAAAATAAACTACCTCTGGAAACATACTTTTGAATAAGTTGCGTAATTCACTTAATTTCAAAAACAAATGAATGAAAGGTAACAAAAATGTTTTCCCTAGCATGGGTGAAGGTATTTCCCCTATTCAACAATCCTATCATTTAACAGGTAATGGATATGACAGAAATACATCAAATACCGAATGGACCGTTACCGCATGCTTTTGATTCACGACAGAAGTGGAGAAACATGATCACACCCATTCGTGATCAAGGAGACTGTGCATCATCTTGGGCATTCTCAACAACAGGTAAGCCCCCCCCCCTTTTTTTGCATTCATTCATTTTTATGCGTGGTGACTAAAATTATTTGAACTCAAATTCATTGAAAGCAAAAAACGATTGCAGGTAGAATCAGAAATTGCTATTGAACACAAATGGCTCGCTAACGCGTAAAAGTTGTTCACTAAAATGTCGGACCAAGTGATTAAGGTATGAGTAACTGAACACAAATGGCTCTCTTAAGAGGTTGCTTTGAGGCATACGCCATATTTCTCGAATCTACATTCATAACTATTTTAGTTAAAAAGCAAATTATGAAAGGAATAGTTATACATACAAAAACAACAGATTTCAGTGTTCCGCCTAAAATATTCAAGTGGTAGTAAACAGTTCAATTGAAAAGTTCTCTGATTTTACGACCTAAGTTTAAATATATTTCATTTCGTATGTATTTGAATGGAAGGATTATTGTGGTGATCAGGAATGTTATATAATAAATATATTAGAACCAGAAACATGTTTCATAATTACCTGATTAAAATCTTTATTCCCTTCAAAAATATATAAATAGCAACAGTCGACATGTATCGAAAGCTTCAAAAATAGGCTCCCATTTCCAAGACTTGCCTGGCGGGAATGATAAGAAACTAAAGTGATTTGAAATAAAAAACGTTAAACTGCCAATGAAAAAAAAATAAAGGTGAGAAATAAAGCTAGAAAGACTACAGTAGCCGAGAGAGGAAAAAGAAGAAAAAGGCGCTTTGATAATCAGGGTATTTTCACGCGCTTTGGATAACTGGCGAGGATCGTTAACAAGGAAATCAGCATTCATATGTGAATAAAACAAGATTCTTGGGCATCAAGATGAGCTGATGTGGTTGGGGTGGAAATACCTTTGTCGAAAGTGAATTTATGTTCAAGTAGATGTTGATGATTTCTCGAATTCTTGATAACGGGCATAAATATCGTGTTCCTTAACGCTATAAATAATACAAATTTTTTACCCCCTCCCATATTTTAAGGGTCACGAATCCGTCTAAAAAAGGACATATTTATTAATAAAAATGACGCTTTCAAGACTGATTTCGTAACTTAAAATATAGTCTGCACTTACTAAATTAGCATATTAGAGATCAAACCATTAAGATTGAGTATTAGCACATGAAAATCCGATCATTTGATCAAAAGTTCTAATGAGCTACTAAAAAACTTCTTTATACTACATCTGTTAACATTTTGAAAATGGTTTATATTTTTCGTGAAAATAGTGTCGAGCAAAAATTTTAGTCTATCTAATACTTTAGAACTGAAATTTCATGCCCCTTTAGTTGCTGCTCGAAACCTTTTTTCGGCAAAGTGAAAATATCTGAGACAGATTAAAAATAATGTGTTAAAAAAGTGATATTTTAAATTGTGCAATTATAAATTTATTTTTAATAGGCAACATATTGCATTCATTTAGTACACTTAATAATATTATAGACAAATTAAAATATTTCTATAAAAAAAATATAAAATCGAAACTTCTTCTCTTTCATTTCAACTTATTGCAGCTTTGGCCTCTGACCGCCTTGCAATTGAGTCTCTAGGAATGGAAAGGAAGGAATTATCGCCACAGCACTTAATATCGTGTCAAAAACGAGGACAGAGGGCCTGTAGTGGAGGTCATCTAGATAAAGCTTGGTATTTTCTGAGAAAGAAAGGGTATGTATAAAATGTCCTATTTCATGTTCATATATAGTTAGTTCATAAAAAAATTTGCTAACTCTTTTTAAATTTTGAAAGCTATTTTGTCAATTTAAAGTATCATCGATACATAAAGGGTTAAATGGTGTTTGAACTGAACACAATAATCTTTACTTTGAAAGCCTTTCACTTGGGAACAAATTCTGAGTGTCCTGTTTGACAAACGCTTTCGGATGTGGGAATCAGTTTTGTTCCTAAAGCTATATATATTTTTAAATGGCATTTTTAGTCTAGTATAAGTTTAAAAAACGTTATATACAACAGGGGGTTACGTAAATGTGGCGACACATTTCTGGGGGAGTTTACATCATCAGAATTAAATCATCGTCATATCACTATTATGACCTGTTGTTCAAAAGAACACAAAGAAACAGTTCATAATAGGGCTATTAAGAGACGGCATTTCTGGGCATGCCATTTTAAACCTGATGATGAGCCCCAACTCCCCTAGAAGTTTGTCGCACGATATACTTGTTGTATATAACGTTTTTAAACATTTCGACAAAATACAAACTAAAAATGTCATTTAAAGAAACTGTAGCTTGGAGAGAGAAACTGATTGCAGATTCTCAAACGATGATAAACAAATATTACAGGATGAAGATACCATTTTACAGATAAACAAAACCTTCGTAACTCATTCATTTTATGCAGCTATGACAATCAAAGAAATGCGTTTCTTCAAGTAAGAAAACTGGACATTTAATTTCCCGACCCATAAATGCATCGACAACAATTACACTATGTTTTTAATGCTTCCATAGTGTCTTCCACCATGTTTCTAGATAGGCGCATATGTATTTATAACTATCAATAAATGGTGATGAATAATTCACTTCTCATGAAAACAAAGGTAGAAATCAAAGATTATTTTTTAGTGGTTGCCCTGGGATATGCTGTACACAAGCTTATATCAATAACTATATCCCTTTTATTTTAGGGGACACTCCATTAATGAAAAAATTATAATTGTTTTTAAATTCCAGAATAACAACCGGGAATTGCTTCCCTTACACTGGCAGAGAAGATACAAGATGTCCGTTCAATAACGGCGTTAAAGGAAAAGTCAGGTGTCCTTCCGGAGTACAAGATGATCTTTACTATAACACACCACCCTATAGAGTCGGTCCTAAAGTAAGTCCCCCCCCTCTCCAATAAAGATATCCGTGTAACTTGCATTTGAATTGTTGAATTAACTTTTCGTAATCACGATTATGTTAAATTTTGACCTTAAATAAGTTCAGTATGTGACTATTTAAGGGAGTTAAAAAAATAAAGACAATACTTGGGTAAATTTCATGCGATTAGCTGAGTTTTGAAAGAAAAAAAAACCTAAAAAAGTATTGACACATAAATTTCTAAACGTAGTTAAAAGAAACTTTTATTAAGAGCAACTTTTTCATGTTTTTCTTTTAAATACGAATAATTTAAAACGTAAGTCATAGTGGTAGTAACGATTCAATAATTTTAGAAAGTAATAAATAAATAAAAATGAATTCAGTTTTTAACGTTTTATACATTTTTAGTCGCCTGTGGCACCCCTGTCTTAGATGAAACGTTGATTTAAATGAATAAAAACAATATAATTTTAAATCTAAATACATGCTTTTTCAATGTTTAATTTTTTGTTGAAATTTTTTTTTTTATAAATGCTAAATAAGGAAATAATTATGTTGCGGACATTCAAAATTACCTTATTGAAAAAGAATAAAATAAAATTTTTAAAAACTCAAGTAGACGAAAAACTAGAAAATAGTTTTATTTTTGTTAGATCTGGAGAAAAAGAAAGAAATAAAGTTCAAAAAATACGAATAAAAAAAATAATGCGGAGAGGAATTTCACATTCAGAAGGATAAAAATGACAGAGGAACTCAAAGAAATAAATGTTTAACACGTTGAGCACCGCGTCAGCCATCGGTGGCTGACACTGGACTTTCCATCATTTAGGCCGCGTCAACCACCGGTGGCTGAAACTGAAATTACATTTAGTCTGCGTCAACCACCGGTGGCTGAAACTGAAATTACATTTAGTCTGGGGCAACCACCGGTGGCTGAGACTGACCTTTCACTTAGGTCGCGAAAAACAGCTGGCTGACAGCGAATAACATGATATAGAACTAAAAAATTTACACTCTTTTATGGAATTGCAGAAAATTTATTAAAATTTACTTAATTATTGTGATTCTTGGTTTAATAAATTCAATTTAGTAGATTTTTATCCACCACAATTTTTAAACCATTCGTAGGCATATATAATTCACCACTTTTTTCAGATATGTCATGCTATACCTTTTATAAACTAGCAAAATCTGTCTATATTTGCAAATTTAGTTTGTAGTTATTAACCGTGTGGCTAGGCGAGCAAGCCATGTAAAATTAGCGTGGCGTTCAACGTGTTAAGGAAAGAGCTAGTGTTTTTGCATATGAAATCTGAATTTTGCAAATCAGATAGGATTTGGATTTTTTTTTTTTCAGTTCCTTCAGTTTAATTTAGAATTTATATTTAATACATTCCTATAAAATATAATTATAAATTCAAAATATTTTAATTATTTTTCAAACATTTTCAGGAAGAAGAAATAATGAGAGAAATTTATTTTAATGGGCCTGTTCAAGGTATATTCATAATTAACAATATTTATTTTAATAGTATTTATTTGTTTTAACCTGCTAGGAATATTTATTTTATTAAAATCTTTCATTTCTATTGTTCACCTCGTGAAAGTAAATCGAAATATTCAAGATGTGTTTAAAATATTTTGAACAATTCAAAAATACAATTATATCAACTTAAAATTAATTTCCCTCTAGCCTTTCTTCTGGGCTATTGATGTATTCAACCAAGTTGATCCCATTCTTGAGTCAAAGTACTATTTCTAAAAAGCGTTTTTCAAAAGAACCTCTCGGAAATAATGTCACTCATTGGAAAGAGTCATATTTTGATTAAAGGCAATTGTGAACAGACAAGATATTTGTTCAACTAAAAACAAGCTCCGTGCGCTGTAGTGATGAAGAAGAAAGCGATGAGCTCAACCAAAAATTTAGGCTATTGGATTTAATTCATTTATTTCTTAATGAACAGTTGCAGAAACTGTAGTTGTAGCAACATAAAAAATTTGTTTTTAATCATGAAATTTGAGCCGCGGTGGTTTAGAGGATAGAAAGCTCGCCTCCCTGCGTGGTTAGCTAGGTTCGAATCCCAGCAGTGGCTTGTTGATACGAATTTTGCTCCCGACCGCAGCGCCGAGTGAAACTATCCTCCGTGATAGACGGATCATAGGTTAGAATCCCTTGGAGGTTTTTTGCAAATGTGGGTTAGTTCTAGGAAAGAGAGTTTGTCCCAATGCTTGATCCAGGAGTGTTCTGGGTTGAGTTCAAAATCACAAGAGTACAGGGTTGAGCGTTGTAAACTCAGAAATGTTATAAAATAAAATAAACCCCTCAATGACCGATTTATTTTAATTTTGCTTTTCATTATTTTTTCAGCAACGTACAGAGTCAACAGTGATTTCTTTTTATACAAAAGCGGAGTTTATCATCATGTCGAGTCATTAGTAGCGAATTTGCCGCAGAGCTTTAGGCAACAAGATTGGCATTCTGTTAGAATAATAGGGTAAGTCTTAATTGTAACTATTGAATGTATGTGTTGTTTAAGTATTTGTATTAGGAAATCGCAATGCATTCAACAATTTTCCGGTATTTTAAATGACAATTGCTTTCATAATATCTAATTAAATTGGCAACAGCACGTACTTTCAATATTTGTTCTTTTTATAATTTATTTTTCTTTTCAAGCGCAAAGATAATTATTTCAGTAGCATATATATTTTTATTAAAGAAATAAGTTTTTATTTCTGACATAATACCACTTAAAAAACATTTTAAGTAGCATGAGGACTGTATTTAGAATGAAATAACTTATAAGTTTCTAAATATTTTACAAGAATTAATATTTTAAACGGTTAAATTTAAAGCAGACATGACAGCTGAAAAAATAAAATGTTAGATTATATATAATTCTTTAAAGATCACTTGTTAGCAAAATTATGTTTTTTTTTCTTTCAACATTCTTGATCAGAAAAAGCGTAACAAATTTCATCATAATTCTCGATAAATAAAGAAATTTACAATTTGGCTTTATCATCATTTTGGGATTATTGTCATTACTGATGAACAGCATAACCATAAGAGGTTTTTATCTCAATTTAACGTATATATGAGCTTGTATTCTATTACATGCAGAAATTCTTCAGAAAAATAAATTTAGTTCATTGGAATTACAATATAATGATTGAGCAATGTAATTTCCTTATAGGTGGGGTGAAGAAACAGTTGATGGAAAACGAATAAAATATTGGGTAAGATTATCTTTTTTTTTTTTTTTTTTGATGTTGCAGTTAACTTTTATGTGTGATAATAACTAATTAGTTAATACATTTAAATACCACTTTCCTGTAGATTAAGATTGCAATAATATTAATATAAAACGGTTTAGATACTGTTTTAAGTAACAAAAGTAAAAAAAAAAAAAAAGGGGTAGCTATCTAAATAATGTTTACAAGAGAACTACAAGTGATTCTTTTGATTCATTAATATATTAAAAACATTCCAGAAAATGTCTCAAATAAATATTTGAATAATATTTATTAGAAAATAATATTTGACTCAATAAATGAATTCTATAATGCTTGAAATTCCAGTTGGATAAAGTTGAGCTACAATTTATAATTCTATATAGCCTTGAAAATACGCAAACATTAATATAAATGAAACCTTAATTCCCAATGAATTAAAAATGAAGAAGTTTTTAAATTCGCATTTTTCTGAAATGAGATATTTAGTTTCAACCTAATTAATAAATTTTACTTTTTTAAATAAATTTTTAAAATTAAAACGACTATTTTTTTCAACATCGCTTAAAATGATGAGGATAAAAATAAACAAATAAAAAACAGCTCCCCATAGTTTTATTAATTTAATTCTTTTCTCTCTTTTTTAATTGCTTATTTGTCTAAAAAAAGTTCTAAATCTAGTTCAAAGGTGTTAAAAATATGATTTTTTAAAATAATTTAATTTTTATAAATATATAACCTTAAAAAAACAGGAACTATTATATTTATATTATCTTTTCCTAACAAAAATTAACAAATAAAATCTAATAAATAGATTAGTATCATAACCCTTCCTGTCCAATTTTTTTTTTAAATTGACATCCTTGTTTTTAATGATGATAACTGTTACCCTGTTCTATGATAAATCATCTGTGAGAGCAGAAACTTGCAATCGAAATTTTTATTACTTTCTGACAAGCTCTAATCTACATTGGAACTCTATGCCTGAATAGTTTTTCATACCAATTCAAGTAGAATGTATTGTCACAAGAATTTAATTCTGATTTGAAGTCTTGGGGTTAAATGGGAATACAAGTTTTAATTGTTTCCTGAGTGCTACAAGCAATTATTTTCATCACCAAATGAAGTTTATCAGCAATCAAAATTTTGATTTCCTTCTAATTAGCTAAATTGTTCAAATTCCCCCTTTAGAACACAGAAATATAATCACTCTTAAAATTATAATCTCCGAATTTCCTGGTAAACAAACATGTTTTGAGTCTTCCTTAGAAATGATTTGTTCTCTTGTGAGTTTATTCCATTTCTTGTCTTAAATAATAATTTGTAAGCACTTTGTCAAGAAATATAAAATTACATAGTGAAGAAAGACTTGTAGAAATATATATGCATCTTCTACCGAATAAAAAATTTATTTCTGTTCTACTTCGCAGGTTTGTGCTAATTCTTGGGGTGATGAATGGGGAGAAGACGGCTACTTTAGAATTGTAAAAGGACAAGATGAGTGCGATATTGAAATGTTTGTGGTGGGTGTTTGGGCTCACACTGAAATGCCCCACCTTTAAAAACCATTTGTAAATAGTTTGGATGTTTTAGTTGGATTTTAACCTAATATACTTCATTTTGTATATGTGTTCAGATTTAAATATCATGGGCATTATTAAAATAGTTATTCATATAATTTGCATCGTTTTTCTTCATAAAACAATTCTATTAATATTGTGTCTTTTAAAAAAGATTTTGAACAAAAAAATAAATATAATAATGAAATATTTACAAATTTATGTCTAATAGTTATTTCTAACACTGTATTTTAAGAAACATTGAGGATGTGATTAAAGCTACATTAGCATCTTTTATAATTAGTAAAGTGTGATCATTAGTCTTTAATAAGAGCGTAAAGTAGTTAAAACTGCTGTAATACTTCTAAAAATTTCATTTTATACAATTGCTTTTATATAAATTGCGTCTTTTTTCTTTGAATTCAAATTTTTTTTAAATATTAAAAATAAAAATATTTTATTATTTTGACAAACATAGATTTTTAAATTGCAAATAAACTTGTCAAATTCAAAAGTTTATTTCACATTCATAAATTCTTCTTTATTTTTTAAAATTTTATATCAATAAAAACAAAAAAACTTAATTACAACTTTTTTTTCTGATTAAAATATCTATATTTTTCTCTTACACAAAATAAAAGTCAAAAGTATTTTACTATATTATTTGATTAAATTCTATGTTAAAATTATCTGTGTGGAAATGTAAGCTTTTTGAAAGACCTGGAGTGTATATATGTCACATCAGAAGTTCATCATCACATGTAAACTAAAAAACTTGTGGATAAATGTAACTTTAATAACACAACTAAAACTGCTTAAAAATAAAAAGCTGTCATTGTTGAATGAACAATTGCTTTAAAACTCTTGTATTCACTTTCAGAGGTATGTATGCTTTACAGTTAGTTAACTATTAGTATTTATCCTAAAAAACTTATTTTTATTTATTTTAACTTCATGATCATAATGTTTAAATTATTATTTCGCAAAACTTAGATAGAAAAATAAAAACCTAAGTGATAGTCATAGTAAGAGTACTGAATTTAAATGTAGAAGTACAACTTCTTCTTTTTAGAAAATAATTTTCATATACATACATAAATGTAGGAATTATGACAAAGTTTAAATAAAGTAGATTGAAATAGTAAAAATATAAAAGTTTTATTAACATTTCAACTACATTAGAAGGATAACCGGAGAGCAAATAGGTACATAGTAAAATACTTCATAAATGGTGGCACATACAAAAATAAAGTGAGTACATTTAGGAATATGGCAGGAAGTATTACTTCAACTATAATATCCTTTTAAAAATACAGATGCATCAAGGATTAGACAACAGATGTGGATTGAATTATTGGTTAGCTCAGAAAAAAAAGTTCTATTTTTAGAAAAATAAAGCTTATATACATAATTTTAGAAAAAGAAATACTATTTGCTGAATTCATCATCTTAAAGAATAAGTATTAAATTTGAAATGATTTCTTTATTTAGATATATAAATGAGATGAAAAGAGCATTAACAAGCTCTATAATTTTAAAACTGAAAAGATTTTTAAATTTATTAACTTCAAAATGTTAAAAAGGCTAAAAATTAAAATAATAAAAGTACTTCTTGATTACAGAGGCTTTCGAGATGATGCATTTGTCAAATGTTACAAGTTGCTTGCAGCAACTACATTGTTACATAATCATATTTTTATCCTATTCTCTTAAAGAAATTACTATTTTTTAATCATTATTTATTTTTATTAATTTATTAATATGTTTTGATAAACATAACTAATTAACAAGTTTAGCATAACATTAATAAATAATAAACATTTTGAGAAGTAAACAAAAGTAATAATTATATTTATTAAATTTTTAAAAATAATTATTTCATTTAGTTTTACTTTTTTCCTATTTGAGTTTTCGAATTGTGATTTACAATTTTCGCAATAAGAGTCTCCTCTATAATATTGAAGTACTTAATTATATAACATATGAAAGTCCCATAACAAATACACTTCATGTTAGAATTTTTATAATTTTTTTTATAATTTTGATGAAATATTGGTAAATTATTTTGAAATCAGATTTTTGCAGCAATTAATAGCATAGCAATAATTCTTATTAAATAAAAATTCATGATAGTAAAAAGCTAAGTTTAATTAAAATACAAACGTAATTATTATAAAATAACCCTTTTTCTAACATTAAAATTTTTTTCAGTTTATTTACAAATAATTTCTAAAGAAATAGTTTTATAGTAAAAAAAAAAAAAAATCCAACTTTAAATCTATATAACTAAGAATACACAGAAAAATGAAAAAAAATATTCGATAGTAAATGTTAAAAATAAAATGATTATTTACATACATTGGTAAAAAATTTAACAAGACAAAAAAAAAAAAAAAAAAAAAAAAAAAACTACATTTAAGATACTTTTTAGGTCACTAATAAAAAGTACAAAAATAATTTCAAAGCTTTTAGAAAAATGCATAAATACATAGAATGTGTCAGGTTAAAAAAATAGATACTTAAACATTTAAACTTTATATATATAATTACCTTTACAAGTTCAAACAAATAAAATATGAAGATAATGATAAATAAAAAAGAAAAAATACATTACTAGTGTAAATGTATATAAAATTCTGATACAAATTGGAAATAGTTGGAATAATACATTTTAATCATAATATTCAGGTCTGATTCTTTCATTCTAAAATTAATAAAAATCATTATTATTATGATACTTTATTCATAATAGTGAATAAATACTAAAAATGTATAATAAATGTAACTGTCTGATATTAAAATATGTTTATTCTTTAAGGTTAATGAACTGCTATAAAGTAGAGGTCCATCGGGAAAGAATAAATAGCTTATTATTGCTGAATATAATGTAATACATTTTTTAAACTCAAGAACAGCAAGAAGCAATAAAAAAATTTACTATTTTGAAATATTTTTCCTTCTTCCACAATATGCAAATATTTTAATAGGTGGCCAACAAATAAGGTAAAGTAATATGTCCTTCAGCTTTGAAAAATACACTGTAATTAAAAATTGTGTTTGATGATAATAGACATTTACCCATATTATTTTTAAATTTAAAAGTACCTAATATTCCTTTAAATTTTGAGCAATGAAATTTATAATGAGTGGAATAAGTAAGCAAAGAACACAGCTGTTTTGAATTATACTTAAAGCTTCAGAGTATCGTCACTGTTTTCTGTAATAGTATCAGTGTTGTTTTGTGTCCATTGTTCTCATAATTTAGCGTTGACTTCTTTGATAAGCACATTTGCAGCTTTCTTAATAGCTAGCAAAGCTTTGACTTTTATACACCACTGATAGAAGTTTTCACGGATAAGCAGCAGAAAACTAGGCAGATCCCTATTCATCTTGTAATCTAAACGATGCAAATCACGGCGAAACTCAGTGAAACTTTTTACTGTGTCATAATTTTCACAATTTTTGAAAATTAAGCCGTTTTGTTAATGGTTATAATATGTAATGTGGTTATGAAAATTTGAAAAATTATTAAAATTTGAAAACAGCAGCTGTGTTGCCAACTGTAGTCCGTGGAGATCGAGATTCAGACAGAAAGTAAAGGTTTATTAACAAAATGCAGACTGCGACATTGAGTCACAACTTTCAATTTAATTCCATGTTTTTAACATCCAAAATGGATTTTGGATGTTAAAAACATGGAATTAAATTGAAAGTTGTGACTCAATGTCACACAGACAAATACATACAAATTTAAAAAGAACGTCATTTGGTAGTATTAAAAAGAAAAAGACATCATAGTAATCCTTTTCCCAGGGAATGTCAACAAATATTTCAAGAATTCTTATGAATTTTATTTAACGAAGATTAAGAGCATATTAAAATACATAAATATAAAAACTAGTGCTTAGTATATTTATGGTTTTATATTCTTCCAGCCTATTAATTAACTTCTACTATCTTAAAGTTTCTTTTTTTCCTTTTTGTTAAATTTAGTAGGGGTAAAATACATTTTATTTTCCTAACAGCACTTAATGAAATAACAAGCATGCAGATTCCATCTTTTAAACCTGAATTAATTATTTGATCTTATTTTTCTAAATAACGAAATTATACACTAATTTAGACAAAAGTATCAAATATTCTGAAAGTATAAAATAATATTGCCTTTCATATGAGCACCTTTAAAATTAAATGATGTATTATTTTACAACAATAATTTAGAGAATTAAACACATTATCAAAAAGAGAGATATTTTTTGTTGCACTATACTGATAAAATGTAAGAAGCAACTGATTATGTTTTTGATCTTCATTTAAAATAAAAATTTCAATACTTCACTATATATATATATATACAGGGTTATTCTAAAAGGATGGGCAAAATTTTAGGAAGTGATAGTACACACCCAAGCAAACAATTTTTATCAAAAAATGCATGGTCGAAAACAAACCGCTAGATGGCGTCGAAGTTTAGGTTCTTATATGAGGCAAAAACACACAAAGAACGATGAAGTTAAGTTATAGAAGTAAATTTAATGGCATGTGATTACAATAAGTGTTCAAAACAGTGGCCGGCAGCGGCTATGCACGCAGTATAACGGCGAAGGAAAGATAGGCGAACATTCTGAAACACACCAGGCACATCACAAACTTTCCCTGCAGCGGCCGAAAGCTTCAGACAAGTAACGCAGCGCAGTAACTCGCAACAGGAATGGAGCTTTCACGTTTGCATCAAGCAACTTTCCAAATGCGCCAGCACCTTTGCGTTTTATTTTGACCATGCATTCTTTGATAAAAATTGTTTGCTTGGGTGTGTACTATCACTTCCTAAAATTTTGCCCATCTTTTTAGAATCACCCTGTATATATATAAAAATGTTATGCCCCAGATTGGAAATTTCTAAAATTTGACATGAAAAACCTTAAAGTTTTCTTCCACATGTAATCATAGAGTTAAAATACTCAGTAAATTAGATATCACACATATAATACATTATATAATTTTTGATTAAAACATCCAGTTCTTAGCGTTTTAATAACGGATTTTGACTAAAACCTTTCAATTTTTTATTTGTTTGTACTCAAAATTTTTAAGCCGAACCAATTTAAAATAACCATAGAACACAATGAAAACATTTCACTGCATCCACTAAAATAATAATAAATTATCATTTGACCCAACTCTTTAACTACACTTAAAATCACTAAATATAGATATAATCTAAATTTTATATTGTAATTTTTCGGACTGATTTAATGTTGGCATTTTATAAGACTTCATTTAACAACAATCTTTCAAAATAAATTAAAAATACTCCTGCAATATAAGTAAATATTGTAATGAACAACAAAATGGTTAAAATAATAATATTACCCTTTTTCTTTTGAAGATCTTTGAGCTCCAAGATATCACTTTTAAGTTTTAACTTTAAAATTTCAGTGCAAATAACTTCTCTGAAAAAGTTAAAGATCAAACATTAAGTTTCGGAAATTAAGCAAAATAAAAAATTTTCAATGTAAGTAAATGAGTAAATCATTTTTATGCAACATGTTACAAAAGTAATATTTCAAAATGTATAGATATAATCAGGAAATGTACATTTCAAGAGATATAAACACAAAAGAGTAAATTAATATTAATGAAATAGTGTAGTTAATATAAATATTGTAATAAACAAGTTTAATCTAAAAATTCAAGAAATTAATAATAATGTTAAAATTGTTCAACTTAAATAGTTTACAAACTTAATGAGGTTAAGTTACATCGTATCAACTCAAATGAAGTTTTAAAATTATTAAGTTATTTTCAAAATTTTAAAGCACTCAGGACTGAAACAACATAAACAAATGAAAATTTTTGTTTTGAATAGCTTAGTTCATAAGAATATATAGAATTGCAGATGTTTAAGCTTTTTTAATTTACAATGTATCTCAAAATTTTTTAATCAAAAAAAAAAAAAATTCTCGTTATATAATTCATTACAGATATCATTGGCTATTATAAAATAATAATAATAATCATAAATTGTTTGTTAGTAAATTTCTTAAAAGAAACTGTTACAAACAAACAAATAAAATACTTTTACTAGCTGCATGTAAAAATATTTTTATTCCATGCGTCAAATAAAATAGATATTTTTTGGAATTAGGATGGAATGTGATTAATAATCAAATTAGAGAGATAGTAGTTTTTTGTTCAAATTTTGTAAACTATTTTAATAAATAATTAAGCGTAGTCCACAATGTTTTCAGAGCATGTTATATTTTGGAAGCGAAGTTTCTTTTTTTAATACCATTACAGCTTTTCCAGTATTTTTAAATATATTTCTTATAACTAGATTAGATCATCCAGAAAAAAAAATCAATCAATTAATTTACTTTTTAAATTTTTGATATCTTATGTGTTTTTTTAATAATTTGGTCAAAAGTGACATCCGAGATTGGAATATCGTCTTTGTATGTTAATAAGACAAATAAGAGAAAAACGAAGTTTCTGAAGAAACAAGTTTATTTAAAAACATAAAAAAAAATTGTCACAAACAGAGTGACGAAAAGAAAGAATACACAAATGATCTGCTTCAACAGAAGCTTAAATACTAACAACGGGTGACGTCATGATCCACGCAAGAACGACCAACAGCAAATGAAAATAAACTACCCGATCCCCGCAGACCATGACCTCACCGACACAAGTTGAATGCATGAGATCGAACCTCATACCTTTATTTGTCTAACATGCGGCCCCCTCTCATGCCTTCAACTTTTACAAAAAAAATACAGTTTATCAAAATCTTCAATAAACTAAAGAAATATTTAATTTCCTTTAAACTAACACTTAAGTTCTTTCATTCCTGTAACCATCCAAAAGATTAAACTTTCACAAATACTTTTGAACAAAAATTTTCAACTTCTAACTTAGTTAAAGGTTTTGTAAAAATGTCCGCTAAGTTAAACTTACTCCTAACGTGTTTAACAGTAAAAAATTTATCATAAATTAAATTTCTTAAAAAATGATACCTTACGTCGATGTGTTTCGTTCGACTATTTTCAATAGGTGAATGAGAAAAATCAATTGCAGATTGATTGTCACTAAATATAATACAATCACTTAAATTTATGTCTTTTAAATTTAATTCTCCACACTCATCTATTATACGCTTAATCCACATTACCTCTTTGGCAGCGTCAGTTAAAGTCACATACTCTGATTCCATTGTAGATAGACTCACACATCTTTGTTTGAAGGTTTTCCAGAATATCGGAGTTTTATCTAAAAACAATATTATACCACCTACTGATATTCTGTCATCCCTGTTAGCAGCAAAATCTGAGTCACAGTAACAATTAACATTTAATTCTCCAATATTTGACAATTTTAAGAAATAATCTTGAGTATTTTGAACATAACCTAATAATCTTAATAAAGTATTCCAGTGCTTTAAACCTGGATTTTCTTGAAATTGTGATAATATATTTACCGCATAGGAAATATCCGGTCTTGTGCGATTAGCTATATAAGCCAAACAACCCAAAATGTTCCGAAACGGCAATTTCGCCATTTCATCCACTTCGCTTTTAGAAGATGGACAATCAGCTTTTGATAATAAGTTACCCTTAGTAATCGGCAACGATGACAAAGGATATTTAAAGCTAGAAAACATTTTACAAACTTTTTGGATGTAACTCTTTTGATGTATAAACATCTCACCATCTTTTTGAACAAATTCAACACCTAACAACTTACGCGTTTTACCCAAAATTTTTAAATCAAAATTATCACTTAAAAGTTTAATAACACTGTCTACTTCATATTTTGTTTTAGCAAAAATAATTATATCATCTACATAAATTATAAGAATTACATTTTTATATACATATGTACAATTACACCATTTCAATCTTACAAACTTTAAATCTTCAAGTGTATTATCTAGTTCAAAAAACCACTCTCGACCACTTTGTTTGAGTCCATAAATAGCTTTCTTTAAATGACAAACGTGGTCTTGCTTATTTAAATCAACAAAACCTTGAGGTTGATACATAAATACATCATCATTCAAATTTGCGTAAAGGTAAGCACACTTAATATCTAATTGGGTATGATACCACCCTAGCATACAAACTAAGATTGTGAAAAACATTCTTACAAGAACAAAATTAACCACAGGACTAAATACTTCATCATAACTTTCACCTCGTATTTGTTTAAATCCCTGAGCAACTAAACGTGCTTTGTATCTTACAATTTCCTCCTTTTCATTTACTTTAGTTGTATAAACCCAACGGCTTCCCAAAATTCTTTTATTTTTAGGAGTTGGAACCAAATCCCAAATTTTTCTTTCTCTCATAGTTTTTATCTCATCTGACATGGCTAATTCCCAATTTTTAACTTGGGGAGATCTTAAACAGTCTTTATAATTTCTAGGAATTTTTATTTCAATATGATTAACTTCGTGTTTTATGTTATGATTAACCTGAAAAATTGAAACTTTACCAGAAAAAGCATTTTTCCCACTGAAATCAAATAAATCCCTATCATACTTTATCTTGTTACTATTGCAGTAATTTTCTACATCGTTATAGGATCTTAATCTCATATTTACCCCTTCAATATTATAATAAATATCAGTTCGACTATTATCTGGACGGGATACAGCTTTTCTAATCCACGAAATGTTTTTACACGGAATTAAATCGGGTTTTACGCTTGAACTACCTGTATCTTCATCTGAAGAACTTTCGTCCAAATCGGGACGTTCCGGTTCAAAACTAGCAAAATTACGTTTAATGGGTTTGGTGCCCAGTACGGCTTCCACCCCAATTACATTTTCGTCAAAACGAACATTTATTGTTTCAACAAGTTTCCTTTCGTTTTTAAGCCAAATTCTATAACCTTTCGTTTGTATTGCATATCCTAACATAATACCTTCTTTAGCTCTCATTTGAAGTTTATTGCGTAACTGTTTTGGTTGACCCACAAATGCTAAACAACCAAATACTTTCAAATGAGTGACTGATGGTTTTCTACCACTATACAGTTCAAAGGGAGTTTTAATTTGGTTTTTGTGACAAACTCTATTAAAAGTGTAAGTAAAGCATAGTAAAGCTTCAGCCCAAAAAGCATTTCCTAATTTACTAGATTTTAACATTGCTTTAATATTGTCTAAGGCAGTTAAATTATAGCGTTCACTAACACCGTTTTGCTCTGGCGTATAAGCATTAGTACGTTCAGCTTTTATGCCTTCATTTTCAAGAAAATCACTAAACTCTTTATGGCAAAATTCCATGCCATTATCAGTTCTAACATTTACAATTTTACAGTTTAAAAATCTCTCAGCTCGCTTTTGATATCTTATGAAACTATTAAAAACATCCGATTTCCTTTTAATGGGAAAAGTAGTAACTTTCCTTGAAAAATCGTCAGTAATAGAAAGAAAGTACCGACTTCCACCATGTGAAACGACAGGCATTGGACCACATACGTCCATATGTAAAAGTTCCAAAGGTTTCTTAGACCTTATACTTAAATTTGGTTTAAACGAAATTCTTTTAGATTTAGCTAATTTACATTCTATACAATTACTATCTGAAAAATTGAGATTAGGTAATCCTTTCACGCTAGAATTTTTACTAGTTTGAATTATATAATCACAATTTATGTGGCAGTATCTTAAATGCCAGACATCTAGATCATTTATCTGAACAGATACATTAAACAATTGCTCATTCGAGTCATTAACATTTTTATCAATAATTAAATCTTTATCAGGCTTAGTATAAGCATTAGGTTTAAAATAATACAAGCCATTAATTCTTTTACAATAGAAAATCTTCTCATTTACTCGATTATACACAGAAATACAATTTTTAGCACCTACAAAATATCCTCCAGCTTTCTCTATTACAGAACCAGAAATAAGATTTCTTCTAAGTTTAGGAGAATACATGACATTTTGTAAAGTTACTCTGTGCATTTTACCATTTAACTTATTAAAAAATTGCACTTTTCCAATACCTAAGATTGGGCTTTCAATGTCACCTATAGCTAACGACATAGAAGCATTTTCTACAGTTTCATATTCAAAGAATAAATCCAAATTATTACAAAAATGTGTTGAAGCGGCAGTGTCAAAAAGCCAACTTTCTTTCTCAATTTCATGACACACATTGCCAACATTTGCTTCAACGATATAAAGACTATTATCTAAAACATTTGTAGTTACATTACAGTAAGAATTATCACTTGCATTTTGTTTAAATTTACTCTTTATATTCTTTGAATTATACTTTAATTTTTGCTTACAATCGGATATTAAATGACCATATTTATTACAACGGTAACAAGGTCCTATCTTAGATTTATCATAACTAGTTTTGAATTTAGACTTAATATTAGCAGATTCTAAATTTCCCTTGCTATTAGAAGAACCAGATTTAAACTTATTAGTTACACTTAACTTTTCATTAAAACTTGAATTAACATTATAAGCAATGTCACTAACATTATTTAAATCAAAATTTAGTTGCTTAAGTCTACTTTCCTCCAAAAGTAATTTGTCTAAAATGTTCTTAAATTTAAATTTAGTGTCCTCCCATCTATAAATAATTTGAACAATACCTTGAAAGTCCTTGGGTAAGTATCTTATAAGTTGGAATCCTTGGTATAGGTCCTCCACCGGATGTCCTGCTTCTTTCAGCTTAGAAACCAGGTTTTTCAATCTCGCTGCAAATATTCCAACTTCTTCTCCTGGAGTGTATTTCAGGTCGAAGAATTGGTCTAGGAGTTGAACAACTCTCGCTCTCGTAGTTGGCTCAAAATGTTGTTTTAGGATTTCCCAGGCTTCAGCACCATCAGTTGTCGCTGAGATCAGACTTCGGTATTCGGGTTCAATACTAAGAAATATCGACGTGTACGCTTTGTCACGTCTCCAGAGGTATTCTTGACTTTCTTTTCGACTTGCTTCTGTAGGTAGGGCAGGCTCAGTTTTGGAGATAAAACTCCACACTCCTCGGTCCATGAGGATTACTTTAATATTTTCTTTCCATGTACTCCAATTTGACGAATTCAGGAAATCTATATGCAAATTCGATTCCATGATGAAACAGTTACAATTCAAAAATTCTTAAAGGGAATATCGTTCTAGACTAGATACCAAACTTCGTAATCCTTAGAAGTAGCCATCAAATTCGGATGTGCAGACTTATACTCCGAACAAAAGTTCTTTTAAAAACTCTTACTACTAGTTTTGTCAACTGGAGAAAAATTCTTTAGAAGAGTCATATTTTGATAATGTTCTATTGTTTTTTTTTTTCTTCGAATCCTCAGCATCTTTAAGTACACCATAACCAACTTGAGATTTTACTGATGATTCACTTTGCAAAAATGGCGTGTGGGAACGGCCCCCATCTTAAAGATTCTCCATTTGAAGTTGACAATGACTTTGCTGAGTCCAGGCTAAGGAAAATTCAATATTTAAGACGATAGAAAATAAATCCCGGTTATGCCTAAAACTGGGCCCATAACCATGACATCCGAGATTGGAATATCGTCTTTGTATGTTAATAAGACAAATAAGAGAAAAACGAAGTTTCTGAAGAAACAAGTTTATTTAAAAACATAAAAAAAAATTGTCACAAACAGAGTGACGAAAAGAAAGGATACACAAATGATCTGCTTCAACAGAAGCTTAAATACTAACAACGGGTGACGTCATGATCCACGCAAGAACGACCAACAGCAAATGAAAATAAACTAGCCGATCCCCGCAGACCATGACCTCACCGACACAAGTTGAATGCATGAGATCGAACCTCATACCTTTATTTGTCTAACAAAAAGAATAAAATGTAAAATGGACTTTAAAATTTTTGGTACCTCAGAATAAAATGCTATGGAATTCAATTCCTTTAAAGCATTAATGAGTATAATGAAAGAATATGTTATAGGATATTTTAGAGAATCAGAAACATCCTTTTTCACTGAAAATATTTTACACTTGAAGCTGACAGAAAGACTTAGAAAAATGTAACTTTGTCTTTAAAATATTGTTTCATTAGTTTGCACTAAATTCTTCAAATATAATTATCGATTGCATTTATGATCATGAAAACTGGAATACACTCTATAACAAAAAAATCGATGCACCAAGAAGGAGTTGTCCGATCGAAACGAAAATTGGTGGATAGGAAGACAATGTACAGAATAGTAAATGATTAAAATTTCAGAACAATTGAATAATTTATTGCAGAGTTACAGTAACAAGTTCAATAAGGTGTTGACCCGCCTCTAGCCTGGATACAAGCTGCCACACGGCGTGGCATAGACTGATAAAGCTCCCGGATGGTCTCTTGCGGTATTTCCTGCCAAATTCGATCCAATTGTCGAACGAGGTCATCAACATTCCGCGCCAGATGCAATCGCCTTCCCATCATATCACAGACATGCTCGATGGGAGAGAGATCTGGTGATCTGGCAGGCCAAGGAAGAGTTTGACAAGCTTGCAGACAGTTCACAGCAACATGTGCCGTATGTGGTCTGGCATTGTCCTGCTGAAAAACCAGCCCAGGGTGCTGCAAAAGGAACGGTAGCAAAACAGGTCTTAGGATGTCGTCGACGTACCACTGTGCAGTAAGTGTACCTCTGATGACGACCAAAGGGGTCCGGCTGTCAAAGGAAATGGCACCCCAGACCATAATGCCTTGTTGAGGGCCGGTGTGGCGTGCAATAGTGAAGGCAGGATCCCCCCTCTGCCATGTGTGTCTCCAAACACGTCTTCGATGATCGTCAGGACACAGCTGGAAGCGGGATTCGTCGCTAAAGACTATACGTCCCCAGTCGGCATCATTCCAGCCTGATCGAGCCATGCACCACTGTAATCTGGCTCGGCAGTGTGCGTCGATTTTTTTGTTATAGAGTGTAAGTATTGAGGAAAAACTTGGAACAATATAGTGTGTTAGGTCCATAAGTGACATTCTTATATCAGCTCATTCTTTAGTACTATTTCTAGAGAACACATTTCTTTAACTCCCACTATATAGCAGGCAGAATGCACAGAAATATCTCATTGTCTACATTTTGAGTTTTTCATTTAACAGGCTCTTTTTGAAATGAACAATTTGGGGCCCTAGTCATAATTTGTACCTAAAAATTTTAATTTGACACCTAGAAAATTAAGGACACTCAGTTGTCAGTTTTGATGCCTAATACCTTAAAAATACCTTTGCTCCAACGTTTCGTCATCAAATATCAATTCATTTGATCATCAAATAATTGATTTTAGAATATCAGATGCGATGTAGGCAAAAAAAATCACAGAATGCAAGGAATATTAAAACAACAGTGAGAAACATCTTGAATTAAGCTGTTGAAGTAGGTATTCATAAAATTAGATGACTCCAATCTCAACAGTCCTGTTGTGTTGTGATGCAAGTTGCTTAAATGAACTAGACAAGTCAACAAAGTAATGAGGTTATTAGAAATGAAAGGTTTTTAAAATCTCTGCTTGTTGGAAGACAATACAAATGTGATGGTACAGAAGTCTTCTAACAAAAAATTGTTTTCTTATTTCTGGAATAAGCAATTAAAAAAGAAAAAATTAAGACTACTGAAAGGAGCATTTTAAAACATTCTTCTGTTTTTTTTTTTTTTTTTTTTTTTTTTTTTTTTTAACAAAGAAATCACAAGCAAAGCTACTGAAAAAAAGATGTTTTTGAACAAAAATCCCTTTGGGAAGTCTTTTCAAACCAATGATATATTTTGTAATATAGATGTTCTTTATAATTTTGCCAATACCACTAGAAATAAAGTGAATGAAGCATTTAAAAAAGTTATTGATTACGTTTCATATAATGTCACTGAAGATAAATATATAATAATGGAAACATTGAAGACCGGGGCAAACATAAATCGAATATTTCATGTCTATCTGCCTAGCAGTCTTTGTTAGCAGAGCCCGAATACTCAACAATTTCATTATCTTCATTTAAAAAAACTTTTGGTACATACTTATTTTCTTTAATTACGGTTGGATGTGAGACCGGCTTCAGCCACTTGAATTTTATTAAAAAAACATCAAGATTTTGTGTGCTTTTTTAAACAATGGATGATTTACTATTGACACATTTGTATGGACCTATTTGATACACTATGATCCATGTCTTGCAATGTATGTGGTTGAATGATATATATATATATATATATCAGGGGTCTGTTTAGGCTTTTCTGAGAGGTATCTATTTTGTGAAAATTTAGACATAATTTGTGAAAAATTAGAAATTATATTTAAAAATCAACACAAAAATATGCTGAAAATATGGATTTATCGTTTCTTAAGGGATACAAAAATAAAATTTTAAGAAAAAGTATTTTGTGAAACTACCGTTTTTCCTAAAATTAAATTTGTGAAACTACCGTTTTTCGTAAAGTTGAATTTGTGAAGGTACCGCTAAACGGTAGTAAATTCGGCCTGGACAGACCCCTGTATATATATATATATCCTATATATATATTTAGGTACCATTGACATCTGACTGTCACAGTCTAATTTTTAACTCTCATACTACATAACATTCATATAATTAAGAGTAATTTTAAAAGATCAATATGGATAATATTCTTGAAAAAAAAATACCCCGATGCAAGATTAATCTTTCAACCAACGAATTTCTGGAAGTTGATTAAAAACATGAATCAACGAAAAAGTTTATAATAAATAGCCTATAACATACTGTTCTATAATTAATACACATTTTAAATATGTTTCAATTTGCCACCAAAAAAGCTTCCCTGGAAAAAACTTTTTCAAAATAAATCAATATTCATTTATTTTTGCAATATAAAATAGGCAAACATAATAAATAATACTAGGTAATGAATGAGAGGACTCAAACCTATGTTCTTTTTCTTTGATTCCCATTCTCTCGAGTGTCGAATCATTCAATTTAAGCAATGATCTCCCTAAAATAAAATGAAACGTCAAGAACGAGGTTAAAATTTAGAAAAGAGAATACACAATATGTGTACTAGTTTTACCTGTAATGTCATTTTCCAGAAATAAGCTGGCATACAGAGTATGGTATTCTTCACAGTGCCTACGCAACCATTTCAAAACTTCTGCATTTGTCCAAAAAAATACAAGCTTTGGACGCGCATTGGTGCTTGTGGCAGCATCGTTATCTTTCCCAGATGAAACCTACAAGTAAAGTGATTTTCATGAATACAATAAACAACATTTAGCTATAAAGATAAAATTTTCAAACATACACTGTTTTTGTTGGTCATGGCAGCAGGTTTTTCAGATCTTTCTTTACGCACCTTTCTAAAGGTGCTTTCTTCCATAACAAAACGCCATACTGTCAATTAAAAGAGAACTTTTATTATGTTAAGGACATTACAATAACTAATTGAAATTTTTTTAAGAAGACTTTAAAAAAATATATTCTAAGTAGTGAAGATAGTAAAAGACTCCATTAAAAACAGAACATTGAAATAGAAATAAATATTTACAAATATGAGCACGATACCTTCATTTTTCAAGAGAGACATTTAGATTTATCAGAAAGAAATGAGAATATAATATGAGATAAAACTCGGGTTAAAATTTTGTAACAGGCTTCTGGTTTTCAAAAAGTTGCCAGAACACCTATAATAAACCTCACATAACACCTCAAAACATTTTCAGATTGATAATATATAAACAGATTTTTAAAATAGTTAGTTCAAAAATCACTTGTTGTTTTATTTTTTCCTACAAGAAAACTACACATAAACTTTGAATGAATGAAAGTAATAAGAAGAGCTTTGACTTGCTTTCTAAAATGTATATGGGTAGGCATAAGCATACACGTAAAGCTTAATTACAAGATAAGTACTTATTTTTGGAGAAGGCAGAATTTAAATAAATAAAAAGATGCCTGGAATAGGAAAAGAATCAGTTGTAAGTTTTTAAAATAATATTATTTAAAAATATTTTATTCATTTCCATTTCGTTCTATTTGTTGTAACTTGAAAAAAATCATGTATTCAAAGTATATTAGCATATAGATTAACACTGATTAAACAAAGAAAAGTTATTGCAGCTCAATGAAAGATTTTTATGAATAAACTATTTTGTCACAAAGTTGAAACATTTTCGAGAAAAAGAAAATATTTTATTTTGTATGATAAGTAATACATTTTCCCACTAATGTTTTATATATAAAACATTCTATATATTTAACAATATGCTCAAGACATAAAAAAATATTCAAAATAAAAATTAGATACAAAAAATTAAGAATAGTATAGTACAATACATGTCTATGAATTGGATGGCAATATTTTTACAATTCTTACACTCATTATATTAAATGAAAATTACTTTGATTTAAACTAATATAATATTTTAACAGTTATATAGTCCAAAAGGATTTTTATATAAAGATTTTTGTAATAATTGAATTTGTTGTAAGTTAAACTGGTAGATGTTACAATTTTCTTTTGATAAAATTAACCTCTTATTAGGGAAATTTCGAAATAACACCTAAAACTTTATACATTAATGAAAAAACATATAATTACAGTTTTATTTTTCATAAATAAAGATGATTGAATATATTTAATAATAATAATGATGCTTACTAATTCACTCATACACCGATCAAAACAAACTATTTTTAAAATGCAATAGAAACAAAAACAAAGTAATCAGTTACAGGCACAGTTTTTCTTTAGGAATACTTGTAGCTTTAAATTCCCTCAAACAACACTTAAATTTTATTAATGTATAATTTATTTACAAAATAGCAAAATAAAATTTATTAATAAACATTATTTATAATGAAAGATTTCTCAAAAAAATCAATATAGAATTGGTTAAATAAAATATTTTTATTACTAAGTTGGCAGTTCTTGAGTTTGTTGACACGTGACGTATTATTTTTAACGCATCTGTTGCTGAATGAGTTAAATAAGCCGATGAGGTGTGTAATTTAGTTTCGTTGTGAATTACTAGCTGTCAATTTGTTTCCATATTATGATAAGTTTGATCAAAATATTATAATCGTGTTTGAAAATTATATTATTACTTAGGTAATATATATATATTTTTTTGCCATTATTAAAAAAAAGAATCCATTGTGTATATGTGCTTCTTATAATTAAAATTGAAATCATATTGATACAAAGTCAATCACAAATTCAATAAACTATTACTGTTTCGTTTTATAATTGAGTATAGTAAAATTTTTTGAAAAGGCAGTTGGTTTTAATGTATCTTTAGCGCAATTATTTGAATTACAGTTTAAATTTTACTATCTTTTTTGAAGGCAGTATATCTAAGAGAAAATATGGATAAATTGAAGAAAGCACTAAGTGGTGATGATGTGGATGAAGAATCTGGAATTATGCATCAGGTTTGTCTTGTTTTAAAATTTATTATATCTTACTGCATTTTAGTATAGAGTTTTTTTAATTTATTTAAAACTCTACATTGAAACAAAGTTCTGGTCACGATTTTTATTTTAGATCAATTTAATGAACTAAATTTAATATGTCCTTAAAAAGTTCATTTCTCATTCTAAAAAATAGTTCAGTTTGATTTGATTATTTATATTTTAAGCCTTCTTGTCAAGTTGTACTTTGTGTGATAGGTTGTAACAAAAATGCTGATTTGATGATAAAATGTACATAACTTTTAATATTGTCTTTTTGCATTCTTTTTGTGATCATGAAATCTAAACAGAGCAAATAAAAATCACTTTTTTGATTTCTTAAACTAATTCCTCCACTATCTATTTGAAGTTTTTACTAATTGAATCGTTTTCAATTGCTACATTAGTGTTATATTTTAGTTTGCTATAACTACTAATTCATGGAAATTACTAGCGAGCATACTGTCAGCAAATGAATCTGGAAATAAAGTTAACAAAATAGAATATATCGCTTTAAAATTGTGTGGTTTATTAAATCTATTGAAATTAGCAAGCATTTCTTACAGGGAAAAATAGCAACTGTTTCTAAAGTTTTAGTATTTTCTGTGATTTTTTAGCATAGTCATAGACGTAACCAACAATTATGTTTGATTTTTCTTTATATGTAGACATCAAAATTTGAACACTGGATTTACGGACCCCAAGGAAAATATTTGTTGTGTGCTCTAAGCTTATCAAATCTAATTTTCATGTATTATAAGCTTTTTTCAAAAAGACTTTCAAAATAATGTTTTATCTCTGATTCTTGAATTAGTAATCTTTGTTAATGTATTTACTAAAATATTATTTTCAGATTTTTTTTACTTATTTTAATAAAAATGTAAATGTTTGCTAGTTATATTTTTATTAATGTATACTAAATGAGAAGATTTTTTTTGTTGCTGAAATTGAGAGGCATTGCAAAGCAGGGTTTGTGAGTTTTTTAAAAAAATATAAAAAATCAGATTTTTTTTTTTATTTAAATCAGATTTTTTTGATTTTTATTCAAATATGATTCTTTGATTTAAAAAAACTTTATAAATGTTTAATCAAAATTAAATTAATATTAAAACTATATTACAACAATATTTCAGAAGCTCTAACTACCTAAAACAATTTTTCATAATAATACATGATTTGAATGCATAGCAACCATTTTGAAACAAATGCATGATTGAAATTTAAAGACTGGATGAAGTAGAGAATTCTTTTTAATATAACCTCAAGCTTTAGAAATATACATTTTCCACCAATAAAATATACTGTAGATTTTAATTCCATGCTTTTATAATCAAAAGGTAGAATTTTAATCACAATTTTATTTTTGTTGTGAAAAAAATTCATGTTTATTGATTACTTTCTACAGCTATGCAAGTCTATATTAAGACAGTATTAAATGTTTACTTTAATCTGTATTTTCAATCTCAAGAATCAAAAGATTTTTAAAAATGTTATTTCAAATGTGTTGGAATTTAACACGCACCAAGAAGGAAAGTAATTTTTTAAACTAAAATTAATTAATGCAGCGATTTATTTAAAATCAATTTTAAAACTAAGAAAAGAAATAATAAAAGTATCAATAATTTAAAACACTGTTTTTTAACTTTGTAAATCAATATATATAAAAAAATCCTTTGATTTAAATCAATGATTTTTTCAAAAATAATCATTTAATTTAAATCAACAAACCCTGTTGCAAAGATATACAAATACATTAATAAAAAACTTTTTTGCAATTAAAAAATAAAAAGAAGCATTTCACTTCATGTTAGAGATTTCTACTGGGCCCCATGAAAATTTTACTTGTCTTCTGCTCTTTGATTTCAGCCTTGTAGTCATCCTCAAATCTCGATTAAAATCCAGTTCTTACATATTAGATTCTGACTAGTGTCTTAATAAAAGATCAAAAGTAAAAATGGATCATTTCTATTAGCTCACACTGCAAGTGAGACTTGATCTGTATTTCTGAAATCTGATATTGTAAAATAAAAGATATTGTTTAAAAAACATTTATAACAGTTGTTATTAACATTTGAATGTGTAGTGTTATTTTTAAATATATCAATGTTTCACAGCTTGCTAACATTTTTATTATTACAAAAATAGTGTTAAATTTTCAAGAACATTTGACCTAATTTTACCTGGGTTATAGATAAAATAAATAAGGATCATATATAAAGACTAAGTTTTCATGTCTGATATTATTTATAAAGCTCAAAAAGGAGAAAAGGAAAGCTTCATAATTTTTTACTTAATTTCATTTCAATATATGGAATAAGATAGTGCACTCATATATTTCTTTATTTTTCATTTCTAAAATTAAAACTTTTCTTTTGTTTTTCTACAGCTCTGAAATCGTGAGACCACTTTTTTTCCCACTACAGTTTTGCAGAATTTCTTAAACTTTTTATAGAATTACACATCTCTGGGGTACTACAAGGCTGTGTGCAGCTGCACTGTTTATACCTGTTGAAAGCTGGGTTTGATATACATTAAAATATCAACCAAATTTTCAATAAACTTGAAAACTTTACTATCTGTCACTCTACATGTTCCCCCTTACACTATAAGTCTAATTATTATCAAGTGCTGTAATCGGTCCTTGCACCTTCTAAAAAATAGCACTGGTGCATTGAATTTGTAAAATATTTAGATTTATTATATTTTAAAAATTATAGTTGTTGAAACTTATACCCACTTAATCAAAATTATTTTGTTGTTTAAATTAGATTGAAGTTTTATTAAAATGTCTTTTATAATAAATCTTATTAAAACAATTTTAAATTATAGGTTTCTTGATATTGCTTCAGAATTGTTTTAGTTTTTCAAGTTCCTGGCATGCTTTTTTTATAAGAATATTAGTATTTAATGTTGAAATTTTTTTTGTATTATTTTTATTTTAAATATTTATTTTCATTTGGTCATTTAATTTTATGATTTTAAAATTTTTATTTAAAGGTTATGGATGCATCTACATTTAGTTGGAGTACTAGAATTAAAGGCTTTATCATTTGCTTTATTTTAGGATTTGTTTTTTCTATTGTGGTAAGATATAAGTGTTTTCTTTTTTTTTAACTAGTTTTTTTATTTTGCATGTAGGGAACAAATTTTCAAATTTGCATTGTTTTATATAAATGAAAAATTTTATTTATTTGTCCTTTTTCCAATTTTTTTCATTTCATACTTTTATTTTGTGACACGTTCAAACATAATTTTAAGTAAACAAAAAATAATATAAAAAAGTTTTTACCTAATTATATATATGATAGACCTCAAAAAGATTGGAACAAAACTTACTTTAAATCAAGGGGTTTGAATAATAGAGGTTCCTAATTATTGCCATACAGTTTCTTGGATTGCATTGTATTTTAATAATCAACACACATTATTGTAATAAGCTAGAGATCACATTTTAAAGGTAGATAGGTTGCCTTACTTAAAAATTGTTCGAATAAAATTATATCAGAAGACATATTCTTGAATTGCTGCAATTGTTTAGATATAGTAAGTTTTAAAAGTTTAATTTATTGTTCCATATTTTTTATTCTGTAAAAAGATGTGAATTTTGTTTTTTTTTTTTTTGCCAGCAAAAATCTCATTATTAAAAATTTTTATTTTATCCATATGTTTCTGAATCGTCTACTGCCGTAACTCATTATAAGGGATTAAAGTATGCTGATATTTTACTTTGGGGTTACTTTTGTTACCCCTTTAGTTTATTAAAGAATTTTTTTATCTGACTTTAGATCTTGATTGATTGAGTCTTTCCATTGGATTATTTTTCTTGTAAATTAGTGTGCGTATGCTATATATATATTTTAAATCTTCCTGTTTATGTTTGATTTATATATTAACATCATACAAGATCTAGTTTGGGTTATTTGCAATGTAAGTTCATACTCTAATGTTGAGCTTTGTAATACAAATTAGTTATAAATATTTAAGAATAGTATTTTGAATTTCAATTTACATTGTTTATACTGTTAATTGTTTTATTGTACCTATATTAAATAATTGTTATTTGTCATTTATTATTTTTATTACAACTAGGGTTCAGCCTGTGCAACAATACCAGGAAAAGGACTTGTACTGTTTGGGATATTTTATTCTTTGGGAAATATAACAGCATTATCTAGGTTAGAAAATCAACTAATTTTTTAAAGGAAAAAAAATTGTTAATTCTTTTTATTGTTTCTTCTCATTGTAGATACTTAGAATCTTAATGTTAACATTCAAAATTTTTGTATAATGAAATTTTTTTTACAAAAAGAAAAGTTTTTAATGTAGTAGATATTGTTGTTTGTTTTTATGAGTTGATAATATATTATTGATACTAAAAATATGTTGACAATAAAAAAAGTTTCAACATCTTCTCTCGCAGCACTATGTTCTTGATGGGACCTTGTAATCAGTTACAAAAGATGTTTGCACCAACAAGAATTTTAGCAACAATATCAGTTTTGGTACGTCTAGCTGTATATTAATCTCTCTCTATTGCAGATAACTGTTTAATAAAAGTGAAATCCAAATCTGTTTATCTCTTTATACATTAACTGAGAACAATAATTTTTATTTAAATTATCTTCATAAACTAATTAATGCCATTAAAAAAATAAAAAAAAAAACTTGATTAATGTGATGTTTATTATTTAAGCTCTCAAATGTAAAAGTTTATGAGTTATATTATACTTTGTAAATTTTATTTCATTATTATTAAATATTTTTTTTTAGGGATTTCTAGCTCTAACACTATGTGCAGCCTTTTGGGTAAGTCAAAGCATAGTAATTATTTTTTAAAATGCATACATTTTTGGAGAAATTGTGGAAGAAAATTTATCATCATTTAAGATGCGCCACTTTAATTATTATTATTTTGATATTATTACATCTTATATAAAACAGACATGCATTTTCAGATTTCAGTTGTAACAATTATTCCCTAAAATATCGGCACAATCTTTCTTAGTTTCGTGTTATACAATATTATGTAAATATTCAATAAAACTGAAAAATAAATACAGTAGAGAACCGATTACCCGGAACGATCAGGACCATCGCTATTCCGGATAATTGATTTTTCCGGTTTTCTGAATCGCTACAAAAAGCCGTTTTTTTTTATTGTCAAACCCATCTTTAAAAAAAAAAATTATTTAGAAATAATCTTAAAAAGAAGAAAAAACGATAAAGTAATACACTAATTATTATTTCTAAAATTATGGTAAGGTAAACCTCTTTTAAAAAAGAAAGAAAAATCCTAAAATCTTATGAGGAAATAATTTTTTTTTTAAAAAAATAGTGGGAAAATTTATCAAATTTCGTTCCGGTTTTCTGATTTCCGAATAAGAGGTTCTGTATTGTATTTGTGTCAATCAAATTTTAATTATTCTGTGTTGGATACTCAGAGATGCCAACAGCAGATAATTAATTTCAAGGGGTAGCGTTTTAATGCATGATTCTTGATTTAGTAAATTTGATTTATAAGTTTTTTATTTACCACTATTTCTAAATAATATCAAGGCTTATTTAAATCTTGATTTTAATACAGTTAAGCCATGAATGGCTTAACTGTATTATCTTTATCTTTTAAAAAGTTGCCAAAATTTACCAAAAATTTGCAAATTTTAGCCTACGTTTTTTATAATATTTTCTCGAAACCGGAGCAGTTGGCATCTCTGGAAACTATCAATACCAGCATTTATTGTGTCCACTTGAAAAACAGAAATTTTTGTGTTATGATAGTTTTGAAAATAATAAAAAATATTTTTGCTAACACATATTATTAAAAATAACTATTAAAAAAACGTAAGGAAATATTAATAGCTAATTGAACCAACAATGGAAAGTCTTATCTACAAATGAGACTTGCTATTCTTGTTAATCACTTACTTGCTTGAGTACTTACTTGAAAATGTTTACTAGAAATAAAAAACTTTTAAATATTTGTAGATAAAATTTATTACTAGATATGCTCAACCAGTACCACCGGTGAAAATGTGGCTCACGAAATATCCAAATTATGCTGAAAAGATCTTGTTTATTCAACAACATGAAACTTTTAAAGAATTGTTTTTGATCAAAATTTTTACTAACCAAATATAATTTGATTATTTATTTAAAACAAAAGATGTACACTTTCCCACTTTTACTCTTTCTGAGGATATTATTTTCCTGATTTGCCAACCAGAGTGATTAGGGAGCTGATTGCACACCAGAAAGGTTCTGGGTTCAAATCCCGAACAAGACATAGATGTTCTTTCATTCTGTGTGTTGTCTCCTTATTTTGGGAGCAACGTTAGCCCACCTAATCGGGTGTCTCTAAAAGAGTGCCTAACAAATCTGTTCTATTGATCCCTGAATGACAAGTGTCAAACGGGTGGGTATTGGAAAATTTTTTTTTTTTTTTTCCATGAATGAAAATTTGAATGAATGAATTCTGGTTATGAATATATATCAAGTAAAAATATAAGCATTTAAAGCTTGACATAGTTTAATTTTACTATGAGATTTTTATTCCATAAAATTTTATAGTGTTGTATTTTTTGGACATTACTATACTAAAAGAATACAAAAAATTTTTAAACAAAATGGACAAAACTTCTTTTAAAAAAATGCACTAAAAAGCAGCAGAAATTTCAAAAAAAGAGAGAATAAAAATAGAAATAAAAAAAGCAAAGGAAATAAAACTAAAATTAAAAATATGACCACTGAAGCCGACGTCTTCAGGGGGTACCGGCCCCAGTGGCCATAAAACAAAACCTTTTCTATTGAGGGAGATGGCAAAAGCCTAAAAAAACTCCCTCAATACCCCGAAGGTTTTGTATAAAAGTCCAGGAGAAAAAAACATGTAAAACATAGAACTAAATACAATTTCATCGGAAAATAAAATAAAAACTCACATAAACAAGGTCAGACGGCGAACTCACAAGCAAACCAAATAAAATGGAGAAACTTAAACCAAATGAAAACAACGCCCTCTTTTAAATTGCGCAGATTGAGAAGAAAGAAGAAAGATTACGTCACAAATTAATAGAATGCTTAACTGGGGCTGCTCAGTTAAGTCTTGAATTGCGCCCTGTTAAAAGAAATAAAAAACTAATATTCTTCAATCATTTTCTTAATTAAAAAATTAACATTACAAAAATTATAAGGAAAATCATTATTACTCAAATTATTCAAAAAATTATTCACAGCTTCCCGAAAACTTTCAACATTATTGCAAATATTTTTAATCCTAACCAATTGTGAAAAAACTAAATTTTTAAAAATTTTATTACACAAATTAGTATTAAAGTTGCAGAAAAATATAACTTTAAATTTATAAGCTTTTCTTTTATCAAAAACACCAATTTAATTATTTTGTCCACAATATCAATTTTAAAATCTAAATACTCAACATTTAAACAATCCTCATTAGTTTTCTTCAAGACCAAATCTTTAGGATAAATATTATAAATAAAATTATAATTATCACAATTAATTAAAACAACACTATTTCCTCAAAAATCTAGGAAGCCTCAAAGCATTTTTGATTTTTGAGTCTAATATATTATGATTATGTAATTTTTATATATTATGTAGCAATTTTGTAAGTCATCATGGGCCTTCTAAAGTTAAATAATTTTTCTGTTAATGGTCTCTCAAAAAGATTGTGCAGTATACTTAGGATAAAACTTCTTAAAATAGTGCTTCAAAAATAAATATTTTCAAACTTTTGATTTAAATTTGTTTTTTTGCCCTCTATAAAGTTTTTGACTTAAAAACTGCTATTTTTAAACTAAAATAAGTAATTAATAATCTTTTTAATTTTATTTTTGTTATATTTTAACATATGTTTTTTAATGTTAAGAAGACTATTTTTAAAGGTTATTAGCTTTTAAAATAACAGTATTTTGTATCTATTTATATATATATATAGTATATATATATATATATATATATATATATATATATATATATATATATATAGTTTTTTTAATAATTAATTGAAGTTAACTTACATTTTTATTTCTAGTGGCATAAAAATGGACTCGTTATACTATTTTGTATTTTCCAATTTTTTGCAATGACTTGGTATTCAATTTCATACATACCTTATGCACGGTAAGTATATAACATTATACTTATTTTTATATGGAGTATACTAGTTATTAAGTTGCTTGTAGCATCTATTGTAAAAAACTATCTGTTTTAATGTAAATATAGTTGATAGAGTATGACTTATAAAGTTAGGATGTGTTTAAAAAAGAGTTCTTTTTAACTACATAAATGTAATTAAAGTACTAATTATAGAATTTGCTATGTCATCAGTTAATAGTAGTGGTGAATTATATGATAATAGTAGTGGTGAATTATATGATAATAGTATAATAATAGTAGTGGTGAATAAGTGGGATATCAAATTTATTTAGTGTGATTAAAAAAATTGAAGTAGCTTGTCCAAAAAAAAAAAAAAAAAAGTTATAGTTTATTTCTTCTAATTTGTAATAATTTATTTTACTATTTTATAAATAACTAATTTTTTCACTGTATTTGTCCATATGTATTTCTTTTGATACAATTAATGGATAGATATTATGTTGATTTTTTTGTCTGCATAATTGGGATTTAAAAACATCTTTTTAGACTAACTTTTGTTTATTGATATCAATAGATTTTGTTTAAAAAATAAATGAAATCTAGATTTACTATGCTTTTTTATTACTTTTTTTTATTTATTTGAAATAAAGGGAAGATATATATTTAAATTTTAAAAAAAATATTTTAAATTAAATATATCTAAAAAATATCCAAAACTAAAAATTATTTAAACCTAACAAATATTTTGTCAAAAAAAATAAATAAATAAATAAAATAAAAATTATCCCTATATTTTTATTTATTATTATTTTTGTTAATTTTCTTTCTCACAATCTAATAAAAATCTTCTTATCTAATAAAAATATTAAATAAAACTACTGTATGTACAAAAATGAACCAATCATTAAATGCTTGAATTATTTTCAAGCTTTGAAGAAAAACGTTGCAATAAAGTTCACAGTGATTAGATTTTAAATTTCCTTTACTAAAAAATATTATTTAAAGATCTTAATATTTTTTATTATAGCATTTAAACATCAGGGTTGATTAAAAAAATTATAAAGGTTTTTTTTTGGTATTTAATTTGCTTTTAAATGTATCAACTGCTTGTAGTTGAACTCAGTACTTACTTATATCATGCCAATTAATTATGTTATTGAATAAATTAATAATTCTAAAACATGTTTAAGTTTATAACATGCATTAATTAGTTAATGTTCTAAATATGAATAATTAGTATTTGTAAATAAGCATTATTTTTTAAATAATATTTTAAGTTGAGTTCATTTTTTTTTAGGAATGCTGTGCTCAAGTGCTTTGAATCGTGTTTGTCATAAAAGTCGTATTCTAATACAATTTGTATATATTTGTAATACAAATTTTTTAATAAGGCTTGCCTTTTGTCTGGAAATCATCAAAATTGCTAATTATACATGTGAACATATTTTACTATTTATATATTTCAAATCATACTGTATGTATCATTCATTCTTTGTTGAATTGCAAAATAAAGCTTCAGTTTTGTTTTTAAGTGCATTCTGTCATATACTTTTGAGCTTCTGGGATTATTAATTAGATTTATGAAATTAAAGTGTTGTTTGTGTTTTATTATGCATGTCACTTGCGTATTTTGCTTACATGCATAACTTTAATCAGTATGGTCTAATGATATCTTTATAAATTTAGCTAGATTATATTGCTGCAAGACTGCTTCTTTCTTGATAATTTTTTCCCTAATGGAACTAAATTGAGTTAAAAAAAATTGTTTTATAAAAATGGCTTATAATAATTCTGAATGTATAAAAATTTAGCCAAAAAAGCTGTATATTTTTGCATGAAAAAAAATGTATGAGCTGTCATAAAAATGCTTCACCATTTTTAAACTTTTAAAAAACTTTTTCTATGAGAATTTTGCCAAGAAATGTGTCTATATTTAAAAGTTATCTGAAGTTTTTTAAAAAAACATAAGAAAAGTTTCGAATGTGATAAATTTTAAGAAAGTCTTGCTAGTGCCTTATATAGCAATGTTCATATATATATTCAAAATTCATATTTGATCTTCAAAAAAAAAAAATAATAATTAGCCACAGTATTAAGATTATTGCCAAATTTTTGGTTTCTATTGATTCATTTGTGATCTGCATCATGCTCTATGGTTTTATTTGTTAAAAATGATTATTGAAAAAATAATATAATTAGATTTGTTTACATAGTAATAGTTCATTTACTCTTGTGCAATCAATTTTTTTTAAAAGAAAACAAACAGTTTAGTGATATTATTCTATAGTTTAGGACCCCAAATATGTGATCCTCAGGAACAGGTAACACTGATATATATAATCCTAATTTTAGTAAGAATGTAAAATTATAACTTGACAACATCTGCAATAAAAGAAATGTAATTTGTTAATAAATTAGAATAGATATTGAATATTTGTTTTCTTAAAAAATTTTTTTTTTAATATATCAGTCAGTTTAATATGTTTATGTTTTTCTTTGATTCCTGTAATTTAAAGTTCCAGTTCCTGCAATTTAAAGTTAACAGTTCCTATATTCTGGTTGTCTGAACTTGCATAGTTAGAGTCTGATACTATATTACACTAAGCTTAAAATAGCAATAATAAAAAATTATCGCGAAAGTAGTAATGTTTAGTGTTATAAATTAATATTAATTCATAGTATTTAAAATGTATTTTCCTGTTTAAACTGATATCAAATTGATATCACAAACAATGTGAAAATATATTTGTTTTCATTTACAATTTGCCTGACGAACATCTTAGTCATGACAACAAAAGTGTTGTAATATTAATATATTAAAAATGAATCTGGTTCCAAATTTAAAGTAAATTTTGAACTGCATTTGTTCAATAGTTACATTAAAAGTTCTTATAAGTATATATGTATTAGCTTTATAAAGGTAAATTAGAATGCAATACTAGGAAATCTTGTATCAAAATTGTGTGCTATTTATGAGCTTATTTATTCAATCATCTCAAATATACTTATATATTTAAAATTTCTTTTATAAATGTGTTATAAATATGAAAATTGAAGACTTGTTTGTGTCTCATATTTTTACTATAAAAATGTTGGATATTTGTGGAAGTTATTTATGTATATTTTTTTACTTGTCAAGTAAGGAAAAAAATATTTCAAAATGTATATGAAGATCAAGGGATTTACGTTCCTCTAAATTTCAAAACAAAATTCCTTTCTAATCAATACTACCTCACTAGATTTCCCATCATCTTTCCTTATACTTTTCTTTGTTCTTGTTTATGCTTAGAAAGGAACTGTATTTAATCAGTATGGTCCATCTTCACTCTGTAATAACTTTCTGGCAGAACCAATTTTCTATATTATTGATTTATATAAACTTAGTAGTGCTCAAAATGCACAGGTGGCAATCCAATAGCTATTTTTGTTAAAAATGGACATGTTTTTCCTCATTGATCTTCATACATCATAAATTTTTTACATAAAAATTTGTTTATAGCAGTCTTTTTGCATTTTTATGTTTATACATATTTGTTA
Source organism: Parasteatoda lunata (assembly GCA_949128135.1). Lineage (NCBI taxonomy): Eukaryota > Metazoa > Arthropoda > Arachnida > Araneae > Theridiidae > Parasteatoda > Parasteatoda lunata. The sequence continues at coordinate 2,231,676 of OX421973.1, forward strand.
TTCTGTGAATAGTTGACTAATAGTGTAATTTATCACTTTTTATTTTTGATAAACGTCACAAAATAGTTTTTTCCAGTTAAAATATAATTTAAAATGGTATGTGATTGGTCTCTTCAAATTATAGTTTAAATGTAAATTGAACTGATAATTTCCTTTAAAAAGGGTTAAATTGATAAGAAAAGAAAGAAACTATTATGATGCTTAAAAATTCAACTTGATAGCCTTTGAGCTGCTGTTTATAAATTTTTAAATTTGTGCTATTCTTAGATTGATTTTATGGTTAACTGACCAAACATCTTGAATAAACCTAATTCGCTTGGTTCACTTTCGCTTTATTGTATCACATTAGTTTTAAAGCCAATTTTCCAAAAATGCACCTTTCGTTGAACAAATAAGGTTTTCCCATAATTGCAATGTGCTCAGATACCCTGCATTAGTGCTGGATGAGTCTAATAAAAAAATTTATTATTTACTCTTTTTTTTTTTTTTCTTTTCTCTCTCTCTCTTTTTTTTTTTTTTTTTTTTTGTAATATTTCTAAATTAGTCTAAAAGCCCAGTAACCTGCAGAAATACTAGAAAAGTCAAATAAGATATGGTTTCAATTTTTGCTTTTTTTTTCTTAAACTGAAAAAAGAAAATAAGATGATGAACACCTTGTGAACACTTTAAAAGTAACAAAATGTTACAAACCTAATTTTTAGAAGGAAATTATTCTAATTTAATGGTCAAAAGATAGAGCATTTTCTTATTTTGAAATGTATTTTCAGATGGCTAATTAATATTTATCTAGTATTTTCTCTAATATACCTATGATGTCAACCATTTCTTCCTGTAAGCAATCAAAAAAATAAATTTATCTTTGGGTGCTGGTTCACCAAGAGTTTTTTGCTTTTAAAAAAATCAGTATTTTTGTTGAAATTAAGATCTGCTGCTTTAATTTTTATTAACTATACATAGTTTGTTGCTTTCATTGATTTTTGTTCTTTTAAAAAAATATTCTCCCCCTTTTTTTAGTTTAAAAAATTCAAATAAGTTCAAATTTATGAAATAATACTTTTTGTAAATGATTGTGTAAAATTTATTTGTAGTCTTAGATGAATTTAATATTGTGACTCCTTTTTTCGGTTATATGTCATATTTAGTTTTCACCATTTGGTGTATGTATTTTTATGTAAATCATCGCAAAACTTTTTGTTTTTATTACAATTTGTATTATGATCTGTGCTGTTCTAATATTTCTTTAATAAATTTCAGACTGTTATTCAAAGTTGTGTTGATTTAATTTTATCATTTGTTGTAATTAGATCATAACTATTTTGTGTCTGATATATTTTATTTCAAGTTAATCTACCGGTAATTAAAGTAACCATTTTCTCCATATCAACTCCTCCCGAATAAAGTGTCATAAAAAGGTTTATTATTGATAAATGAAGCATAAATTATTAAATCTAGGATCTTCTGTTATGAATACTGGGATCTGTCTACAAATTATTAATCTCTATAGTTTTTTTGTTGTTGTTAATATTTTAAAAAGTTGTGAAAACTGAGATTTGATTTATTAAAGTGAATCAAAAGTGGAAAATTGTTTATTAGGAAACTGTAAAAAAAAAAAAAAAAAATGCGACAAGGTTGTACCATAAAGAAAAGATTGTTAATACTTATAAATTTTAAAATGTAATTATATCTTATATAATAATTATGAAATTCAAAAACACAAGAAGCGACAAAAAAACCAAGCAGGGAAGAATAATGTAAAAGACAAAATGATTTTTGACCTAAGCAAATTTTAAAATTTTGTTTAAAATAATATAATTAATCCCCTATATGTTTCACTTAAATTTTATTTTATTTATTTTTTTCAAATCATTAACAAGAGAAAAAAAAAACAGTAATTTTAACTCTTAAAATGACAATGTGTATGAACTGTTCCCAACAAATATTATTTTGTCAATAAAAGTAACAGAAATGAAGAGTTAAAAAGTTTATTTGTGACTATTTCTTAAAGAAGAAAGAAAAAAAAGGTGCTGCCTGTGAAAGTTCTCAAAAAAAAAAAAAAAAAAAAAAAGTATCGTTAGTATTTATTAATATCAAAAATGAGAAAAATATTTGCAACATGTAATTATTGCAACATTACAACAACAAATCTACATTCGACATATGTATGTCGAATGTACACAATGTAGACTGATAAAAGACAATTGAGGACCAAGGAGAACAACTACAACAAACAATTTACGTTCATTTTTCACAAAAATGAGGACTTTATTGTCATCTTTTGCATTTTGAGTGTTATTAGGTTTTAACTAACCAATAATGGAAAAAAATTGCTACTCCCTGAGAGTGATTACATACTGAGAAAAAGTCCTACCTTTCTGCGCACAAATTCTTTTTTTCTCTATATCAACTTCATAAATATAATCATTTGAATTAAAAAAAAAAAAAAATTAATGAATATTCCATTTCCTTCTCCTTTTTTATTAGCTAGTTTATACCTAGAATTTCACATGTTTGTATGAATTAAAAATTTATCGATTTACTGTAGTTCTAGTTGTCCCAAAAAGTTCCTGTAGATTTTGTAACAAACAAGCACATTAATATAGTTCTAAATAAAATACAAGTATTCCATCAATGTAATTGTTTTTATCACATTTATGTATACATAATAATTAGGCACATTTTTTTCATACAAAAATAAAAGTTCAATAAATGGATTAGTCAAACATTTGTTTAATAAAAGAGAAGCACATAAATATCTATGTTACTTTAGATTGAACTTTATTTTTTTGTATAAGTCTTTAGGAATCACTAAGAAATTCCATGTGCTTCGTATTAAAAGCAAAAAAAAAAAAAAAAAAAATGTGATGTAAAATGAAATTATTTTTGACCAGGGTAGTAAAAGTTTCGAAAACTAATTTCAAACATTCATTAAAAAAAAAAAAAAAAGTTTATTTTTAATGCCGGCCAGGTGGCCGAGCGGATAGCGCGCCTGACTGCGAAGCCATTGGCTGCGGGTTCGAATCCCGCTCTGGGCATGGATGTTTCTCTCTCTGTGCTGTCCTCTGTTATGTGTGAATGTGGCCCACCCTATAAACGGGTTTGTGGCGTGGGCAATGTTGCTCGCCTTCGTGACTTTGGTTCACAGGTGCCCACTGGGTAACGCGAAATGAGCAACAATTCTGGTATCTTCATAGGCAGAAATTCAAATTCAGTGCCTGCCATTGGGGGAGAAAAAAAAAAAAAAAAAAAAGCTTTATATATATATATATATAGTAGATTTGCTATAATGGCTTTTTTTTATTTATAGTACATCAGGAGTAACTAGGCTTTTGGTATTAATAGGTGAGGAAATATAGAAATTTTTTTTTTTTTCAAACTTAATCTAAAAGTTCAAATTGAGGCTAGACTATTGTTAAAATATGGGAACACTATATAATACTGTAAGAAATATGTTAAAGATATATTTCAAGTTGCATTCGACCTTCAAATTATAACAGTGTGATAATTTTTACGTAAAAATAGTAAGTTCACTTTCTCAAAAAAATGAAATTATTCTGAAATTAATAAATTTATAAAAAAGATGTACTATTTTTTATACAAATTAAATGAGGCAGATCAATGCACAGGGTACAAAAAATGTTCAAAGAATGCTAAGTTAAAATAATTGTTCTTCCCCCAACCTTCTCTAAAAACATTCAAAATATTTTCTTTTTTTTCAAATAATTAAAAATTAGTCTCATCATTTTAAAACTATCTATTTCTGACATCTAATAAATATTTTCTTTTTATTCAAATAATTAAAAATTAGTCTCATCAATTTAAAACTATCTATTCCTGACATCTAATGAAAATTAAGGAGACAAGAGACTATCATCTGAGCGAAAATTAGTTAAGAAAAAATCTAGGAGTTCAATAGAGTTTTGAAATCTAGGAGTTTTAACAGAGCATTTAGAGTATATCATTATTGAAATTGGCTCATGAAATCTTATTTGTTGTGATTTAGTTTTAAAAACAGAAAAACTTGTTCAAAAAAATTTGCAATGATTAACTAATAAAATCAATTTTCTGGGAACGTTATTTTTGACAAATTTTAATCTGCTCTGGTAAAGTAAATTTTTATTCTATTGAGCTAAAACTTTTATTATGTATAGATTAATGTCATAAAAATTTTTTGGATGAATTTTTTGTGTTTGTTTATAAGGAAGTATTTTCATGTGGAATATTTTATCGTAATATATATTTTCCCCCAATAATATTGGTTTTTGATAGTTTTTTTAACTGTCATTTGTTTTTTGCAATAAAAAAATAGAAAAAGTAATCCCGATATTTCTTTTTATGTTATTCAGTGTGTGGTATTTCATAACTTACTCATTTTTATTTTTATAAAAATGAGTAGAAACTCAGACGCGAATAACAATAATAAAACATTCTGAAATAAAATATTTTTATAAAAATGTTCAAAATAAAATGTTTTTTAAAATTTTTGACATTTTGTGAGTAAGTTTTTATTTGAAATAGGAAATTCTGCTGAAAATTTAAAGCCAATCAATAAATTTATAAACAAGTAAGTTTTCGTAATTGACATTAACATTGTTTGGTATCATGTTTTTTTAATAGGCCATAAATTTAAATTTTTATAGAAATTTATTTAAATATTTAATTTTGTATTCACGCAATTAAAGGTTAAAAATTTTTCTCTTTGCTGTCTTCTTAACGCAAGTATTTTTAAAAACAATGTCCAAAACTAGATAAGTAGGAAATGATGCCGAAATCCAGCTAAGCATTTTAATGACACCAGAAAAAGACGATAACTCTGTTGTATTTTGTATTGAATAAAAATTAATTATTTTTTTTTTAAAGTGAAATTATTAAAACATACCAAAAACGCTTACTTTTAAACGATCTTTTTTATTTAATCCGCTGTAAATTTCAAAAATTAGTTTATATCTAAAAGTGAAAAAATCTATTCATCCGTAATAAAAAATACGATTTTTATCCATTACGATTTTTTTTTATACGATTTATATAACTTATGCATTATTCGTTGAGTTAATATTTCTATATAAAGAGTCTTTATTATCAGTTATTGATCCCTTTTTTTTTAAACAGAGGTTCCCATTGTATGAACTCTTCCACCAACGCAAAAGCTCTCGTTATCCAAAAATAGAATCTTTAAGGATAGTTCGTTTTCTTGTCTAATTGTCGCCTATCTTGTTTAATTACTTTTACATGTTTCAAAAGTGTTGTTAAACGGTGCACGAAAGTAGAGATTTTACCTTCTTTGGTCTTAATAAATTTTTTTTCACTTTTTAAACTGAGAAATGTTGTAAATATTATAGCTTAGCTAAATCGCTACCCCTTTCGTTACCGTAACTTTTTTTTTATAAAGAAAATAATTTTGAGTTAAAACTTTGATGGTTATAGTTTATTTTGTAATGCAAACAAGTGTTTTTCATTAGCTGAAGTGATTTTATTGAAGATTCGTTTTATGGTTTTCTCCTCCTTTTTTATTACTTTACAAAACAAATTTTATTATTTTTACGCTCCTAAAAAATTTTATTTATATTTCTAATTAACCAAAAAAAGTATTCTTTGTTATTGGAAAACTCATATTTTGTAAACCATCGTCGTATTCACAATATTGTCTTAAAGGTATTGAAGAAACTCCAAGTTTAGATAGGCATGATGTTGTAACTGTAATAAAGATTCATTCGCTCTGTCAGAACAAATTTAAACTCGGTGTAAAACGGGTTTGATCAGAAATATAAAATGTAATCAAATGTTTGTTTCAGAAATTTTTTATCTTAAAAGTAATAAGCAATCTTTGACAACCTAATGAACTGTATTTTTTATAAAACGAAAATTCATAAATCTATTCAATAATCGAATCCGACTTCCTTTTTTACGAATGCAAAAATATTTTTTATACATTTTAAATTTATTTCCCATAATAAAACTTTTTATTAATCCGCATTTGCGGTATATAGGAGGAAAACCTATCACCGTCAGCCCGATGCGAAGAAGATTCTAAACGATGATCTGTCTACTACTGAGGATGTTATACGTAGGCACGAGCCGAGAGCGGAATTCGTATCAATTAGTTTCCACTGAGTTTGAACCTGGGTCATCTCCATCTCATTGGGAATCGAGTGCTGTATCGCCTAAGCTACCGTGGCTTTGAAATGTCCCCAGTAGCCACATATCGAATTGAAATAAATAATGGTACTATTATTGTGTTGATAAAAGCTAATCTTATTTATAGTGAGCTCTATAATTACATTAATGTTTAATTTTTGTAAGCATATTTTTAAAAATATTCTGAAATGTTTAAATGAAAAATCACTAACGATAGTGCGTTATCTCTAAAGAAAGTTAAATTCATTGAGAGAAAAAAACTCGTTTGCTCTAGATCTGCTTGTGATTTGGTATTTTTGATTTCGTTAATATTTTAATTACAATTACAGCAATATCGTCTGCAATTTTTTCAATTAATTTAATCTATTAGCTTCATGATTTTTAAGTCAAGATCGTTTTCAGAAATGAAATATAACTTCAACAAAAGAAAATTTTGGCAAATAATTGCTGTAAATTCTTATTTATCAATTTATTTAAATTTACATGTATTGTATTAAAATAAGATATGCGAACAATGTATTATTAGTCTTGCTAGAGCAAATCCCTCAATAGAATTCTATCAGAGATACCAATTTTCTTCGCACTGAAAATACTAAAGAATTCATGAAGGTATGATTTTCACTTTTTAATTTCTGTGCTGCAAATACGAGTATTTTTGCCATAAAATATAAATTAGCTATTTTTTCAGTGGTGTGAATTTTTTCAGTGGTTTTAAACTTCGTACTTAGTCTACGATGCATTGTATTAAACCAGCAGATCAACAGTAATTATTTTGTTTTAACAACCTGCGAGATAATCGATAAACATCCCAAAACTGTTTCCCCCCCTCGTAATTATTAGATAAAGACGAAGTGCTTGAGAACCCTTAATTTCACGTTTTTTTAAAAATGAGATTGGGAAAAATCCCTATTTAAGTTTTATTTAGGGAATTTACTGCCATTTTTTGTAAGAAAAATACTTACTACACGTTCAACTGTTGTAGTCTGTAGATTTATAGAGTAAAACAATTGAGAGAATCGATTAAATCAGCCAATCAATAAATGAGTAACTTAATGAATCAGGGAACTATATATATATTAACGGATCACCAGGTCAACGTTTCAATGAGATAGCAAATTACTTCATGAGTGAAACGGCAGGTCGAAGAATCACTGATTATTTATTCTTCGAATCACTCATTAATTGATTTATTAAACCACGGAATCATTGATTCTCTGATTATCTCATTCATTGATTCGTTAAATCGCTCATTTTTTTATTCTTTGATCATGGCGAAGTCATACATTTGCTCATTCATTTATTCATTCATTTAACCAATCCTTTGTTTATTGATTCCTCGAATTATACTGATTCCCAGATTTATTAAAACTGCTAATCAGTTCATTTCCGAATTTTTTTACGTACTGATTTTCACATTTGTTGTTTCACAGATACGTCGACACCCACTCATTCATCCGTTATAGATTCAGTAATGTTTTTATAAACTGATATAATGATTCGTTTTCCCAGATTTCATGTTTTGTCAAAACAGTCATTCATTGGATCGTTACCCTGTTGATTCGCACGTTCGTAGTTACGCTCATTCACTGATTCGCTCTTTTTTGGATTTCTTAATTCATTGATTTTGTGTTTATTAGATCCTTTTTTTATCGATTTGATAATTGAATGATTTTCTAATTTATTGATTCGCTCTTACTTCATGTCATTTATTTATTTGCATCGATTCGGTTGTGATAGTTATGCGAAATGAAATTTTAACTCGATTCTTTCCTAACCTCCACAGTAAGAACAAAATATTACGTGTGAAATACAGATTTCGATCTATACACAAAATATTAAAGCTACTGACATTTTGTAATTTTAATGTATGCACTTCAGTTTCGAACTACTTCATTTTTTCGAATTTGATCAATCATTTCCTTTGATTAATCATCGTTTCCACAAGTTTTCAGTTAATAATTCCAAGAATATGAACTCAGATGATTTTGTAATTGTCAATCTCAAAACCTCATTCAGCCTGTAAGTAAGCCACCCCTAGAAGGCGGGTTGTTGGTTCTCAACTTCCCTTGCCTATATTTGGAAGACCGTTGAGAGCACAACACCCTCCCCACCCCAGCATATCTTTCTTCTCTCTTAACTTTCCTCTCGGATGAAGATTTCATTCCGTTCAAGATTCTTATAATTCATTAAATCACGTCGTTGTTTTGACGGCGCTGCAAATCAACTCTGTCATTTGACGGATTGCAATGTTTATCAGTGGATGAAAGAAATTGGGATTTTGTGTACCATTTCAATACGATTGCCTATTTTTTTCCTAAGAAGGAATACGTGAATTTTTATGTTGTATAAAGTGAGTGATTTCAAAATTTCTTTATTAATAGAAATTTTAAATTTAGACGAAATTTTTAAGGAAAGATTTATTTTTGTTTTATATATATATATATATATATATATATATATATATATATATATATATATATAACGAAAAAAGTAGGAATGGAGACTAGGGAGGAGAGATTTTCGGTGGTGATAGACATTTGACGATTGGCCTAAACTATTTTGATTTTCATTTGAAATATATTTTTTCTTTCAAATTAAAATTAAATCTTTTAAACAAAATGTTTAACTTATTCCTATATATATATATATATAGGAATATATATTCCTCCCGTTTCATTTATTTCTTCTTTTTAATTTCTTATCTGTTAGTTTGTTTGTAGAAATACGTCAAAATTTTGATTAGGGAAAAAAATGACTAAACTTTTTACTTGGAAACAATTGTAACTTGTAATTGTCATTAATCATCCAGTTGAATAAAGTTATATAGATAGAGTTGGAAAGTGGTTAAAATTTCGATTAACGATCAATAATATTTCGGTATTTTAAAAATAAAGTGATGAGGAAATCATTCAAAATTGTATTTTAATCAAAGAGAGAAAATCAAAATTTCTACTGGTGATGATAATATAACAAGAAACTCTGCATGTAGCCGCCGTCTGTAAAGGGTTGCATTGTTGACATTCACAGAGGCACAATTTGAGTCTTTCAGCTTTTGGAAAGTGGTCGGAATTTCGATTGATAATAAATTCGATTTAACGATATTACAATTATTTATGTTGTTAGTAATGAGAAAACGAATGAAACGCATGTTATGTAATACATTTAAAATATAAGTGCTTTAGCTAATCTTAAAATATAGGGTTTTAATTTTGATTAACGGTAAATTTCCTTTGGCGATTATATCGTGATAACTTCAACTAGTAACGATTAAGCAACGAGATTATTTCAGGCAAATAAATTTATTTTTTATCTATATTTTATTTAATAATTAGTTAAAATTTGTTCGATGTTAAATCACTTATTTATGCATGCGAAAAATCCTAAACTCGAAAATCAATCAATTAAATATCTTCTAGCAGTAACAATGAAAGAAAATTATAATGCTATTTCAAGCTGAATTATCTAAAAACACATTTTTTTCCCCTTCAGATTTCATCCTTATTTGCATTCCAAATTTAATTTTCTCTTTTAATCTATATTAGCCTAAAAGTAAAATGTACAGCATGTTGAAGATGTTACTCGTAGAATACATCTATTTTCTGAAAACTATAGGTCTTTTCAATATAATGCTTTGTGAAATAAATTTTTAAGTGTCCTTCGTAAAGATAAAAATATTTGAGATCCGACATTCAACAGGATAAATACTAAATTGCCACACAATAGAAAAACGCTAAGAATCTTTGTTTTACTAAAAAAAGAGACAACTCATATATTTATGTTCCATTCCTAGTTTATAATCCATTTTATAGATTGGCATCTGTTGAAACTGAAAATATTATTTACTCAATCGCAATACAAATCTTTTTCGTAGGGAAATGTTTTTTAAAATTAATTTATAAAGTGTCCCTCGTAACATGTAACAAAGGTTTCAGCTCAGACAGAGAGAAAGATAATTGTCTATTATAAAGAATTCTTTGTTTCAATTTACTAAGCGAGCATGATTCAGTGTTCACAGTCTGTGTTGCTTGTGCTTGAAAGGATACTGGGTTCGTATCTAGGGCGTGTGTTGACAAATTTTTAAATAGTGTGTAAAAACAATTTTCAACGCTGTTTGTTAGATACTCTTTTATCTTAGTCAACATGCAGAAATATGATTTTAGAGTTCGAAATATATATACATGTTTTTTATTTTTTTTCAAAAACAATTTTATTTTTTAAATCAGGAACTGCTGAAATAAATAAGATATAGTGAAAAAGTTACTTTTCAGATTTCTTCATTGCATAGGAAATTTCTCTTTTAGCCTAGATTGATCCAAATGCCAACGCATATCATCGTTTTAAATACTAATTCCAGAAAGCATAGTTCTATTAGTAAAGTTAATAATTTAACTAAGTGTTATCTCGGCATTCTTTAGCCGGTATAAATAACGGCGAATTAAAGCCCATTTATTAAGTGTGGGTAACCATTTTTAAAACTATAAGTTCATGAGGTAAATTTGCTATTTTTAAGGTATCCCGCGTAATACTAAAAGTTAATACATGTTTTCTCAAAAATAAAAAATTCACATGATAATTAAAAAACACATGAACAATTAGCATGATACTCATAAATAACACAATAATGACATGAAAAGTTAATAAAATAATAAATACACACGAATAAATAATAAAAACATATGAACAATTAATAAAATAATAAATGCGCATGAATAAGTAAAAAAAAAAATTTTTTCCTTCCGTTTTTTCTTCCTCGTTGAAAGGAACGTAAGTGACCATCACTTGCGCCTTATTAGAGCCAGGAGTCATAGCGTCTATAATCAATAATAAAAAAAGCACGCGAATAATAAGTGATTTGCTTTATTTTAATTGAATTTTACTATAAATTAAGGACGAAGAACACAGAGGTAAGCTAAGCCACATATTACTTTTTGCCTGTCTGCCACAATTGTTTTAATATTTAATAACCTATATTCTAATTTTCCTGAATTTATAAGTATATATATATATATATATATATATATATATATATATATATATATATATATATATATATATATATATATGCATATATATATATATATATATATACTAGCTGACCCAGCAAACGTTGCTTTGCTATATGAATTATTTCTAGAGTATGAAAACATATCTTATTTATTGTAAGTGTGTGCGTATGAGGTATATTAGTGGAAGAGGCATGTAGCGCTGTGAACGATGACGGAATATGTAAATAACAATACACCAAATAATAGTTTTTTTTACTTTATTGTAAATTTTTTTTATAAATTATATATACAACGAATTCTGAAAATATTAGTCAACAATATTAATCTCTTAGAGAAATGGAGTGTACAATATTTTTTGTCATTCCATCTTTAGCTAACACAAATAAACTGGATGGTTTGCCCACTTGGTTTTCCATGGTTTGCCACGTATAATTGTCCGTGTGAAAAACATGGTGCACACAAATCTAAGACACAACAGACATTGTTTGGCCTTGTCATTGAAAATGCCAATCTAATGGGGAACTGAATGCGTTTAAAATGAATTGGCATATCTGTGGGTATGATAGGGATTCGTGGAAGTAATATACTTTAACCCCGGAATTTGTCATTTAAAATAATGACTTCGATAACGTTGTTCTTTAATTTTTTAACGATTAATCGTGTGCCGTTGCACTGCCGTGGTGGTTTTAAATTACGAAGCAAAATAACTGGAGAACCAACTTTGAGTCTTAAATTATGCGGTGGTATGTCTGGTAAATCCAATGAGTTTAAAAACTCTATTGGAAAATTTGCAGCTTCAATGGGATCGCAAACTGCATCAACGGATTTATATGTCACCAAGTTACCTGGCAATAACTGTTGTATCTTCAGATTCAATTCGTTGAAGTCTACATTTTTTGCTGCTAAAATCGTCCATGAATGTAATGTGTGTGTACATCGGGAAATATTAGGTTAATGAGAGCATCTTGTGAATCAATGATTGTGCAGAAATCGTCCGGTAATTTTATGCATCCAGTCTCATCCTTAGTAACTTTTCCATCACCGATATCTAACAATTATTGTTTTGAGAATGTTTCATCAAATGGATTTTGAAGCATTTGGACGCGCATATTTACTTTTAGTTAAACTTTTTCAAAATTACGCCACAGGGGAGATGCTTTCAAGCAAGCATTGATCTCATCAACGTACGTTGAACGCGGAATGACGGGAAGTGTTTGTCTGAAATCCCCTGAAAGGAATAACAGAGTGCCGCCAAATAATTTGTCATTGCTTTTTATATCTTTCAATGTCCTGTTCAACACCTCAAGCGAATGTTTGTGTGCCATAGTGCATTCATCCCAGATGATAATTTTACAGTGCTTTAATACTGTGGCCCATGGACGATTGCTCTTTTATGTTGCACACTGCATCTGGTTTGTTTTGAATATTTAGTGGCAGCTTAAATACTGAATGAGCTGTTCTGCCTCCATCCAATAAAGTTGCCGCAATGCAGATGATACAACGGCCAACGCGATGCCATTATTTGATCGTATTTCACTGAGAATTAGCGAAATAATAAATGTTTTGCCAGTTACACCTGGTGCACCCCAAAAAAAAAAAAAAAAAATATCCACATTGTCCTGCCGAAACTGCGAGCATAATACGATCATAAATGTTCCTTTGTTCCTCATTCATTAGTGGAACATCGCGAGTAACAATCGCTGCCATTTCTATCGTATTGTATTGAAGTTCACGATTCATGTCAGTGTTTAATAAATCAGATGCACTTCGATTTGGCGAAGGCCTACCGAAATGACTGAGTGGCAAGTTGGCAATGGCAAAAAATACTGAGTGACAAATGCAAAGATCCTCAATAGCAATCAGTGCTTCATTGTACATAGCATCGCTGAATGCTATCGTTAAATCGCTGCAACATTTGCGATGTTGATACCGTATATCATCAGTCATCGAATCTTTATGATTATAACATAACGTATTTCTATAGGGGCCGGGAAACATGTAGTTAATACTTTAGCAAATAGTAGACAAATTTGCTTTGCAGTACAGTTCAATGCTGCTTCATCAAGCATACATTCCCACTGGTTGTCGTCTTCCTGCAAGCCGAATGCAAGGCATGCTTTTTTTTTTACGTTGGATGCTGATGTACAACGACTTTACGTATATCTTGAAATGACAATGAGCCGGTGACATTAACCAACAATAGTCGAAAATAAAAGCACTCAGTCTGCCTTGGATTGACTGTAAATATTCTCCCCAAGGCGTTTGATTTGAATAAACCGGGACATGCATCAACCGGTGTACCTTGCTTGCGGGGTATCCATTTTTTTGTTTGAGCCCATGTGACATAGTGTAGTACTTCTGCGTAGAGTAATGACCGTGCAAAGGAACCAAAAGCATCCGCACGATTAAGAATTCAAAAAATTCGGTGAGTGTAGTTTTTTGGTGGATTTAAAACTCGGTCAATTGCTGTCTCGTTCGTGAAATATACGCTCTGACCGTTTTCAAGATGGACGGCTAAATGAATAACGGTTGGATCCCGTTTATGAATTGGGAAACCAAAGATACGCCAAACTGCTTCATTGGAGCTGATCAATCGGCCAATTTGGCACAGCATTATTTCATCGTTGTTATTCACTGGAAGAGCAGTCACATTGGTATTTTCAACTTGAAATACTGCCATATCACTGCCTTTATTCAGATACTTGCAAATATATTTAATGCTTTTCTTAAGGGCGAGCATAACAATTACAGTTTAATATGACTTGTTGCAACGTGTGTGAATATTGTTTTTGATTTTTTATGTTTCTATGTCTAGTTTGGATTCGAATACGATTAAATAAAGATATATTTAAAATATACGTTAAATCTGTCCAAAAAAATGAAAAAAAAATTTTTTATAAACCTATTCTCAGACCTACTGAATATACATAAATAAATTTCATCAAAATTGGTCAAGCCGTTTCGGAGGAGTATAAACACTAAAACTGTGACAAGAGATTTTTATATATGAGATATATATTATTTATTTCAATAATAAATGTAAGTGTTTGATGCTTCTAACAATTGAGTTAAATCAGTTCTAATTTATAGTCTTCCACGAATTGTACGAAATTATTTCTTTAGTTTTAACGAAATAAATCAGTTTCTTTTAAGAATTTTAATCATACTTTTTGCTACAGCTCTAACTGTATTTGTTTTCTGAAATAAGTATAGCTTACGGTAAAAAAATAAAGGAGGAAATTGCCAAAAATGGCAACTACGAAATTATAACCACTGAAAAAATAACTTTAGTTATAATAATTTTAAGAAGGTGGAAAGGTTTAAATTATTGCTTAGATTTCATTATCCGGGTTTTGACTAAATAGGAAAATGCAATTTGATATACAATTAACATAACAGATTTTGAGAAGAAACTTTCTGCGAGTTGTATGAGTGCTTATAGAATAAATTTGCTGCAAAGATGTTTCGGAGACACTAAGGCACTCTATGAATTAAAATGTGCCAAATATGTTCTATAACCTAAAGATTGAAATATGAGTGTGAATGATTTAACTCAATGATTTAATGGGCATTTAATCATTTTTAGTGCAGTCAATTATGTGTATTGATAAACGAATCATCCATAAATTTCAATGGATTTTATAACTAAATCCTCTGAAAAAGAATCTTAGGATTTTGAAATTATTCAAAATATCCTATAGATAAGATTTTTTTTGAAATACATGATTGCAATTCAAAGTTGTCTTTATAATATAATATACATAAAATATAAAATTAAGAATCATTATTAATTTTCTTGCTGTCATCCTAGTCCCTGAATCGTGCACATTCCCTGAGAAGGGGAAATGAACAGGGTGATCCCTGACTCGGGAGTGTGCCATTCCTATTCCTTACCTTAAATTCTTGCTAGATCCATAACATTACCCAATATTAGATAATAATAATTGTCATAAGATTAGACTTATGACGACTACTGCTTCTGCAATTCTCTCGCCGTCATCTGCTCACTGTTTTATTCCAGTTACCCAAGAGCATAATAATAGATCAATGATCAGTTGCCCGCTTCGCGGACAGGCACTTTGTATCAAATCTCAGTCTAAGTCCAAGAATGATATTTAGTTTGGTTCGACACAATTGAGTGCGAAAAAAAGAGGTGATTTCCGGTATGTATCGATGGCTTAATACAGCTCCCACGAAAAACGCTGGAAACTCAGGGAACATTCTTCATTCTTTAAAAATGAGTCAAAAGTCAAGAAAACAGCCCTTTCCAGGGCTTTTGCTCACAACGGCTGATACCGCTGAAAAAGAAAAGTGCACAATGATGACTGCAAGATGACAGATTTGAATGATTTAGTTTTAAACTAGGCAAAAAGTGTCGATAATCTTAACAAGCAACTTGAAGATCAAAGAAAGCAGTTTGAGGAAAAAAAAGCAAATAATTTAATATGAGAGCTCATTTGCAAGCTCATTTAAAGCATAGAAATAAACTCATAAATCAACAGCAAAGTGAAGCTTGCAAAAGAAGATTAGAAATTCCCCAGAATCTAACTAGCAGTCAAGCGCAAGCCTCAAACTCAAGACAGAGAAAGAAAAAGAACAAGAATAAAGAAAATGAAGGTAACAATAACGAAATAAATAAAGGTATAAATACCAATCTTAGCATTGAACAACAGAATTCAGTAACGAAAAAGTGAAGCAGCGAAAAAGAGAAAAACTTTAAAAGTAAAGTAGACATATATATGCTGCAGGAATGAAAAATTTGATAAAAACTCAATGGATTCATTTGACGATTACAAAGAAATAAAGAAAAAGTTAAAAACTTCTCATTATTGATTATTAATGTAGGCGACGAAAATAAAAGTGCAAACTATAATTTTGTAGATCAGCCATTAAAGGTAGGAAAAATACCTCAAATCGTAATAAAAAATAACAAATTTTCATCGAAGTACATTACAGAGATATAAAGAAAAGAAATTAAAGATTGTGAAGCCAAGCTTGCTGGTGATCAAATAAATTGGAAAGTTTATAGCTAAGATGGTCATAGAAAAGTAACAAAATTCTTAACTGAAAACGAAATAGAATACCACGCATACTTCCTGCCTGGTGAAAGAAATTTAAAAGTTGTTTTAAGTAAAATTCCATCCGATACAGAAATAAATGGGAATATTTTCAGATTCCATGGAGGAACAATTTTCGCCAAATACCGAATTTGATCAAGACAATGAAAAAAATGGTTAAAGAAACTCTAAACAATTTTCTTCAAAATCATAAAATGCCTGAGAAATCAGAACCTACAGATGCCCCTGAAATAAAAACCTAGATTAAAAATCTGAAAACACACAAGGCGCCCAGCGGAGAGGAAATCTACAACACAAGGCTCAAAAACCTATCGCATATTTTTAATTCCTGTATAAAACTTAACTATTGCCCTCCAATATGGAAATCAGCCATAGTTATACTATTTCTCAAACCTACCTAATAAAAATCCAACAAAGCCGGGTAGTTATAGACCGATCAGTGTACTTAGTTCCATAAGAAAGTTATTTATGCGAGAATTAAACCAAACCTAACATTTATTACCTCACTGACGATCTGGCTTTAGATCAGAATTAGACACCACTGAACAACTTATCAGAATATGAGATTTCATTGGCAGAGGCATACATCTAAAAGAAACATTCTTTATGTTAAACATCGCCAAAGGTTTTGATCGTGTCAGGCATGAAGGACTTTTCTTATAAACTAATCCCAATTAACTTCTCCATAGGAATCATCAAAATTATAATAGACTTCCTTCATAACAAAAACTTCAGTACCAGAGTTAATGAAGTCAAATATTCCCCCCGAAATATTCTTGCCAGAGTACCTCAAGAAAGCATTCTCGCACCTATATTCTACATTTTGTTCATTTATAATTTTCCGGCAGACCGAGATGATATCAATAGCCTCAAGGCGAGCCGTGGTGACTTAAGGAACAAAGCCTTCCAATGAGGTTCGAATCCCACAGGTGGCTGGTGGATACGAATTCCGCAGCTAGTTCGCACCGACCACAAAATTAACGTAAAATATTCTCAGTGGTGGTAGACGGATCATGGATAAGAGTCTCCTTGCCATCAGACTAGCCGAGGGAAGTTTTTTTTTTTTTTTTTTTTTTTTTGGTTTTCCTCCATGTAACGCAAATTCGGGTTTGTTCTCTCTAAAATTCCTCTAAAGCAAATTTCGCCATATACTTAATCCAGGAGTTCCCTTGTCTTCCGGATTGGGTTCAAAATGACAATTTTCAGTTATTTTTACCCGGAGTTTTTCTCAAATCTTATACTAGTTGCAAAATTTATGTTTCTAACTTTTGATAGATTTATGTTTTGTTTTTATAGCTTTATGCTTTTAACTTTTGACCAAAGTTTTTTTTAAAAAAAACTTTGGTAGCAAACGTATAAAAAAATCAAAGATAATATATTTCATGATCAAGCTGTAATGTTTATAGTTCAGAAAAAATTTCAATTTTTTTTTTATACTCAATAATAATTTTCTTATTTTTTAAATTTTTTTTGTAAGAAGGTATAATGTCAGGGTTTGCAGTTTTACAAAATGATTCATTTGTTTATCACAACTTTTTATATTGGAATGAGGACAAAGGAGCTTTTCATTAAGCTAAGTGAATATTCTGTTAGTTACCATTTCATATTCAAAAGGTCAAAGTTAAATAAGGTTTTAAACTAGATCTTTCATTCATTACAGTGGGTTATTATATTAAATAAATGCTTATAATAAAGCTAATATGTTACCACTCATTAATTTTTAATAAAAACAAAATGTGTTATAAATGTTGACCTAAACCTATTGATCACGAGTCACCGCAATTTAGTTATTTATTAAAAGCATAATTAAACTTGATATTTTTACCGAGTTAAGACGCCATGAAAATAAATTACATACAGAACTGAATTTTCTGTTATGCGACTGAATGAGACGTTTCTTTAAACCTTTCTAAGACCGTGGTAAGTATATTTACCATCCATTTTCAGCCACTTTTAATGTGTTTGCCATATGTTATGAACCTCGTTTAAATAAAACTGGTGAAAATTTGCATTTTTTATGCAATGTATAAAAAATTATTATCTATAATTCCTTTTGCAATTTGCAGGATTTATATTTTTTTATTGAAATGATAAGAAATAAAAGTCATTAAGTTTCTTACTTTTTTATAACACCTAACGGGTGGTGGTAAACATGAAAGAGGTTCTAAAATTCAAATAAATTTTATCAAATAAGATAAAGGATTTTTTTCAATCTAAATTTAAAAAAATATTTTAATACTCCCGTAATAGAAATAAATGAATCGTTTAAGGGTTAACCAATGCAAAATAAATATTATATCAGACAAATAAAAATTGTATAATCAGATATATCGTGACTCCGATTTTCCCTCTCATTTGACCTCGTGTGAAATGAAAAGTTGTCACGCAGAATGTAGGTCATTTGATCAGCCGGACTCGAAAAGGAGAAAGCCATACATGGGCTTTAAATGAAAAGGTCAAGATTATTATGAAGCAAGAATAAAAAGAACTGAGAATACTAGATTTTTTATTTTTGACCGGACTATAATTCTATCTCTTTTTAGTCTCCTACGTCGAAATCATATTATTATGTTGTAGATTTTATGGAGAATGGCTTTTCTTAATAAATAAATATAATTTCATAGAACTCGATTGAAATTAAATGAAAGGTGACAGTAACTAAAAGAATAAAGTTTCAATTCATATTAACTGTTCTAAAAAATATCAGCTATGGAATCTTTATAAAAAATACAATGTTTGATAGGAAAGTGTGTACAAAGGGGCAAATTTTGCCAGTTTCTTAAGTTTTTGAAAACATAGCAAATAAATAATCTATTTTGCTTGAATTTGTGACTTGATCAATGTCACGTTTTTACTTTCTGTGAAACAATTTCTACTGATTCAAATTTTTTCAAGTCTCGTTCAATAAAAATGACTCGTTAAAATCAGTTTTTTAAGTGACATGTAGTTATATCTTATTTATTTTATTGTTACAGTACAGACGTTACCATTCATTTAGATTAAAGATGAGAAACTTTTTTTTAAAAATTCATTTACTTTTATAATTTTTTATTTTGAAGAAAAGTTATTATTTCGTTTTATTTACTGTTTGCTAGAAAGAAATGTTTTTTTGAACCGTCTATTTGAATATCGCTTGCAAAAAACCTTAGCGGGTGTGTAGATTATTGCCTAAAATATGCTTTTAAAAATTATGATGCGTGAAACCGGCAGTAGATCATTATGTTTGACTTAGATTTAAACTATTATTTTGGATATTTATGTATTCCAGTTGCCCAATTAGTTTTTATTGTGGATTTGTTAAAGTATTGATGCACACGCCTCTTTTCACTCCTTTCTAGTAAACCAGAAAGTCCTTGAAGTTAAATCAGGATGGGAGTTCTTAAGACGCTTAGATGAACTTTGATGATGATACAGAGCTTGTAGTGGCCTTTAAAAATTTTAAAAGTGTTAGCAAAAGTTCGAAAAAAAATATTTTTATAAACTCGTGTCCACCACTACGGTTAAATTTTCCAATGAAACGTATATAGAAACAAAATCGCAGTTTTTGTATTTTTAAAATTAAATTGGAATTTAATAAAAATAAAATCTTTAATCTTTTTAAAAGTATTGTCGCCACTTTTTAATTTTTTAAGGACAGTTCGAGTCCTGGATACACTACCTTTCTCAATTTTTTGTTCATATGAATAAAAAATGTAAATGGTATCAAAAACTGTTTTTTTTTTCTTCTTCTTCTTCAGCACGACAGTCCCTTACAGGCCTTGGCTGCCTCAACCACACATAGCCTCCAACGCCTCCTGTCCATGGCGACTTTTTTTCCAGTTGCTTAACTTTGTTTTAACTGTTTTTCAATTAGGCTTAAATAGAGTGCAAAAAAATTACATTTTGAAGTGATTTTCTTATATTATTAAAACTTTAATTAAGTTAATTTCTTTATTGCAATTCCGATGTGTCGTGATTTATCTTCGTCAGTTTTAAAAGTAAATCAAACTAATATTATTAAAATGTCCTACATTTACTTTCAAACAATAAATTGGAGGAAAATCGTGTTTCTATTATTTATAGAATCACTATCACTTCTTTAGCTGCTGAGCTATTATTTATATAATCACTTCTTTAAAACTGAGCTTGCCTTATTATATGGTTTGGATATTAACCCAATGTGTAAAAATAGTCAATCCATTTGTTCTAAAACTTGTTTAAAGTAATAGAAACTTTTCTTCACTTTTTTTAGTTTTTATAAAATGACAGCTATTTCAAAGTTGTACGCATTTGTATACGAACGGAAATATCTTACCTTTTATTCTCGTTTTCTCCGCTTTAATTTTATCTACAGAATAGCTCTTGTGCAAGGCCACTAAACACATATTCTTTCTAAGAAATCGGATAAAATGTCTCCTGTGAGCAGAGTGCTTAGTTAACCGCCGTACTAATATTTTGTAGCAATAATAAAAGCGCCTTAGTAGAAAAAGTTGTAACAATTTAGTGATTGAATTTAGTAAATATTTTATTCATTTAGTTATTAATTTTGTTTAGCAATGTAACAAAGGTAAGATTTCAGAACCAAATATAGATTTAAGCATTGTTAAAATATTTGAGTGTATATATAAATGCCCTGCTTAACCAAAATGACTGTTAACATTGAAATAATTGAGTTGCCAGTCTTTCTCAGTTTGAAATGGAAGCATGTTCCAAAAATGGAGCATTGATGTTTAAACGGTTAAATTAAATAGGTAGGTTTGGGTGTATAGATTATAAAATGAATACTGATTTTCAGTGAGAATGATCTCTCATTTCCAATTTAAATATTCATAACATTCCCATCACTTTTTAGAAGATAAATACCGTTTTGAGCTTATGATTTAATTTTAAGATTATTAAGTCCAATGGACTTCACTTTTTCTAAAGATAAAAAATTGGTAACTCAATTATTTAATTTATTAAACTTTAGCTCGGAGATATAACATCCGCTCTCCTATCCCACTACGGTCATACAATATTTAGTTTGATATTTTCAAAAAGTTATAGCACAATTATTTCATATCAATATATATCTTGGAACTCAGTTTACTTTTGAAAATAAGTAAATCATCCATGTATCAAAAAGCTCGTTTTTTTTTTTTAATAGAATAAGAAGAAACGCACGAGTCTTCATTCAACACATCATTCTTCATTTACTTGAAATTTATATTTAATTTCAATTCAACAACACGAATTCTCTCGATCTGCCTCATAAATTTCAATGTTCAAATAAATAGCTTCTTCCTGACTGGAGTCCCTACATAAGTGTGGGAGTAAGTGTATAGAAAAGATGTGGAAAAAGAGGGAGAATAGCCAGGTTTTTATGTCTAAAATTAGCTGCCGTCTTCCAAGGGAATGAAAATAATTTGGTTGACTCATTCACGTTTGCCTCTGCATGTGATTGCCACACTCTTTCTCAAACCTAAAAATTAACTTGTGTGTCCGGCAAACATAATCACCTGTCTCTATAGGTAAGATGCATATTTTGATGATTTGCAATTATGATCTAAAGTTTAAAACATTTAGTATAACGATTTCCGATGCCCAGGTGATGTATGTTGCGAGGATTTTTTTTATCTCCTGCCGTTGTGTTAGTTCCCCCCCCCTCTCTTTCCAGTTGTTTGTAAATATGTGTTTAACACATCTACCGTATTTCGTTTTTATTTTAGGAGTGAAATATGATCATTAAAATATGTTTAGTTGTTTATTATTCACATTTCTATCAGTTTTTCTTACAATTGTCTCTTATATTTGTTATATGTTTACCTCTCCATCTTTGTTGCATAGTTTATGGACTGATTAAAACTAACAACGGAGTATTTTCCTTTTTACGAAAGTTGAAACTTATTAGTTTCCATTCTGTCTTTTCTGAATCAGATTTTGCACCAACTGACATATATTAATGTATATTGTATTTTAACATTTTTACTTCCGACTTTAATATAGTACCTTGTCATATATAGAAAAGAAAAAAAATATATGATTTGAAGCCCTATAATTTTAACTTATGTATGTATGTAAAGTAAGTTCGTAAGTCCTATTTTAATGTTTAAAAATAAAAGCAATGATTCTAAAAAAAAAAAAAAAAAAGGTAAATAAATTGTATTGTTAGTTTTTAACGCGCTATGTTAAGATAAATACTACTCTCAGAGTGAATGGAAAAATCACGTAGAGTTTAAAATACGAAGCAAGAGGTTAAATATTTTTAATCGTAGTCTTATAAAAATAACCAGAACTTAATCATTCCTGTTATATTCATCATTCTCACAACCTATAAATGCTGCAAACATACTTAAAGACCATGAATTATAGTTACTTTTAACCCTTTGACTCAGATGGGATACCTTTTATATATTTTTCTAACGCTCTAATGACAAGTAAAAACATACTTTTTTATTATACTTAAAAACATACTTTTTTTAATCGTATTTTTTTATTATAATAAACAATCTAATAAATATTTTTAAAAAATGTGTTAGATTATCGGAATTATATTTATACTAAAATATAGAACACAAAAAAAGTAGTCAGAGAAAAAAAACATCATTCACCTTCAAAAAATTTATCAATAACTGATTTTTGATGTTAAAGAAATTTCAATACTGAATAACTGTTTTTTTAGTTCTATAATATGCTAATAATAACAGCAAAAAGTGGAAATTTAAAAATTATTACTTAGAAGGGAGACCTGTTTGGAAGATTTTGCTTTAAACGCCGAAAAATACACCCGTGTTTCATGCTTTATTTCATAACCATAAATTATTAAAATTCTAAATGTAATATTTTTCACTTATTTTGGCCTAAATTAATACAAAATAAGAAAAAAATATGACAAATATGTTTCATAAAAATTCAGCGTTAAAGGATTAAAAATTTCTATTTTAGTTTATAACTTCTTTTAAGTTTTAGTGGGTGACTATCCACACTCTGTTTTAAAAATAAAGATATAAACTAAAATCTTTGCAAAGATGCCTTATTTTCTATCAAATATTTCATTTTATTGTCAATTTTATGAAAAGTTTGAAAAAGTCGAGTATATTAATAATAATAAAAATAAAAACCGTAGAAGTATTTCATTTTATAAAATTTAAAAATAGTAGATATAACCTTTTCCATAAATCCCAGGCAATGGAGATTATTTATCAAAAAATATTTCTAAGACATTTCTTTAACTTAAAATGAGCAAGCGTTTTCTGACAATTTTTTTGAGCTGCGGTTTACTTCTTAATCCTCATTAAGCTTTAAATCGTATTGCAAAATCTATTTATTTCTAGGTTGAACAAATATTACAAATTTTTATTAAAAGTAATCAAAACCAAAAAAGATGAAAAAAATATCTTATTGATAATAGGATATTTTTTCCGATCTGAACCGATCTTTAAGAATAGAATTTTACGGAAACGCTAAAATGGCCATTTTAGGCGACAGTCAGTAGCTAGAATAAAAAAAATAAATAAATATATATATATATATATATATATATATCTCCTATTGATATTTCTGAACTGATCTTTAAGAATAGAATTTTACGGAAACGCTAAAATGGCCATTTTAGGCGACAGTCAGTAGCTAGAATAAATAAATAAAAATATATATATATATATATATATATATATATATATATATATATATATATATATATATATATATATATATATATATATATATATATATATATATATATATATATATATATATATATATATATATATATATATATATATATATATATATATATATATCCTATTGACATTTCTGAACCGATCTTTAATAATAGAATTTTACGGAAACGCTAAAATGGCCATTTTAGGCAACAGTCAGTAGCTAGAATAAATAAATAAATATATATATATATATATATATATATATATATATATATATATATATATATCCTATTGATATTTCTGAACCGATCTTTAAGAATTGAATTTTACGGAAACGCTAAAATGTCCATTTTAGGCGACAGTCAGTAGCTAGAATAAAAAAAATAAATAAAAAATATATATATATATATCCTATGATATTTCTGAACCGATCTTTAAGAATAGAATATTACGGAAACGCTAAAATGGCCATTTTAGGCGACAGTCAGTAGCTAGAATAAAAATATATATATATATATATATATATATATATATATATATATATATATATATATATATATATATATATATATATATATATATATCCTATTGATATTTCTGAACCGATCTTTAAGAATAGAATTTTACGGAAACGCTAAAATGGCCATTTTAGGCGACAGTCAGTAGCTAGAATAAAAAATATTAAAAAATATATATATATATATATCCTATTGATATTTCTGAACCGATCTTTAAGAATAGAATTTTACGGAAACGCTAAAATAGCCATTTTAGGCGACAGTCTGTAGCTAGAATAAAAAAAAAAAAAATAAAATAAAGAAAATATATATATATCTATATATCCTATTGATATTTCTGAACCGATCTTTAAGAATAGAATTTTACGGAAACGATAAAATGGCCATTTTAGGCGACAGGCAGTAGCTAGAATAAAAAAAAAAATAAAAAATATATATATATATATATATATATATATATATATATATATATATATATATATATATATCCTATTGATATTTCTGAACCGATCTTTAAGAATAGAATTTTACGGAAACGCTAAAATGGCCATTTTAGGCGACAGTCAGTAGCTAGAATAAAAAAAATAAAATAAAATATATATATATATATATATATATCCTATTGATATTTCTGAACCGATCTTTAAGAATAGAATTTTACGGAAACGCTAAAATGGCCATTTTAGGCGACAGCAGCAGCTAGAATAAAAAAAATAAAATAAAAAAAATATATATATATATCCTATTGATATTTCTGAACCGATCTTTAAGAATAGAATTTTACGGAAACGCTAAAATGGCCATTTTAGGCGACAGCCAGTAGCTAGAATAAAAATATATATATATATATATATATATATATATATATATATATATATATATCCTACTGATATTTC
>OX421973.1:2266927-2269427 GCA_949128135.1 Parasteatoda lunata
TAGGCGACAGTCAGTAGCTAGAATAAAAAAAAAAATATATATATATATATATATATATCCTATTGATATTTCTGAACCGATCTTTAAGAATAGAATTTTACGGAAACGCTAAAATGGCCATTTTAGGCGACAGTCAGTAGCTGGAATAAAAAAAATAAAATAAAATATATATATATATGTATCCTATTGATATTTCTGAACCGATCTTTAAGAATAGAATTTTACGGAAACGCTAAAATGGCCATTTTAGGCGACAGCCAGTAGCTAGAGTAAAAAAAATATATATATATATATATATATATATATCCTACTGATATTTCTGAACCGATCTTTAAGAATAGAATTTTACGGAAACGCTAAAATGGCCATTTTAGGCGACAGTCAGTAGCTAGAATAATAAAAAAAAAAAAATATATATATATATATATATCCTATTGATATTTCTGAACCGATCTTTAAGAATAGAATTTTACGGAAACGCTAAAATGGCCATTTTAGGCGACAGTCAGTAGCTAGAATAAAAAAAATAAAATAAAAAATATATATATATATATCCTATTGATATTTCTGAACCGATCTTTAAGAATAGAATTTCACGGAAACGCTAAAATGGCCATTTTAGGCGACAGCCAGTAGCTAGAGTAAAAAAAAAAAATATATATATATATATATATATATATATATATATATCCTTCTGATATTTCTGAACCGATCTTTAAGAATAGAATTTTACGGAAACGCTAAAATGGCCATTTTAGGCGACAGTCAGTAGCTAGAATAAAAAGAAAAATATATATATATATATATATATATATCCTATTGATATTTCTGAACCGATCTTTAAGAATAGAATTTTACGGAAACGCTAAAATGGCCATTTTAGGCGAAAGTCAGTAGCTGGAATAAAAAAATAAAAAATAAAATATATATATATATATATCCTATTGATATTTCTGAACCGATCTTTAAGAATAGAATTTTACGGAAACGCTAAAATGGCCATTTTAGGCGACAGTCAGTAGGTAGAATAAAAAAAAAAAAAAATATATATATATATATATATATATATATATCCTATTGATATTTCTGAACCGATCTTTAAGAATAGAATTTTACGGAAACGCTAAAATGGCCATTTTAGGCGACAGTCAGTAGCTAGAATTAAAAAAAATAAAATAAAATATATATATATATATGTATCCTATTGATATTTCTGAACCGATCTTTAAGAATAGAATTTTACGGAAACGCTAAAATGGCCATTTTAGGCGACAGCCAGTAGCTAGAATAAAAAAAAAAAAAAAAAAAATATATATATATATATATATATATATATATATATATATATATCCTACTGATATTTCTGAACCGATCTTTAAGAATAGAATTTTACGGAAACGCTAAAATGGCCAGTTTAGGCGACAGTCAGTAGCTAGAATAAAAAAAATATATATATATATATATATATATATATATATATATATATATATCCTATTGATATTTCTGAACCGATCTTTCAGAATAGAATTTTACGGAAACGCTAAAATGGCCATTTTAGGCAACAGTCAGTAGCTGGAATAAAAAAAATAAAATAAAATATATATATATATGTATCCTATTGATATTTCTGAACCGATCTTTAAGAATAGAATTTTACGGAAACGCTAAAATGGCCATTTTAGGCGACAGCCAGTAGCTAGAGTAAAAAAAATAAAATATATATATATATATATATATCCTATTGATATTTCTGAACCGATCTTTAAGAATAGAATTTTACGGAAACGCTAAAATGGCCATTTTAGGCGAAAGTCAGTAGCTGGAATAAAAAAAATAAAATAAAATATATATATATATATATCCTATTGATATTTCTGAACCGATCTTTAAGAATAGAATTTTACGGAAACGCTAAAATGGCCATTTTAGGCGACAGTCAGTAGGTAGAATAAAAAAAAAAAAAAAAAAATATATATATATATATATATATATATATATATATATATATATATATATATATATATATATATATATATATATATATATATATATATATATGTATCCTATTGATATTTCTGAACCGATCTTTAAGAATAGAATTTTACGGAAACGCTAAAATGGCCATTTTAGGCGACAGTCAGTAGCTAGAATAAAAAAAATAAAATAAAAAATATATATATATATATATATCCTATTGATATTTCTGAACCGATCTTTAAGAATAGAATTTTACGGAAACGCTAAAATGGCCATTTTAGGCGACAGCAGCAGCTAGAATAAAAAAAATAAAATAAAAAAAATATATATATATATCCTATTGATATTTCTGAACCGATCTTTAAGAATATAATTTTACGGAAACGCTAAAATGGCCATTTTAGGCGACAGCCAGTAGCTAGAATAAAAATATATATATATATATATATATATATATATATATATATATATATATATATATATATATATCCTACTGATATTTCTGAACCGATCTTTAAGAATA